>CAUYQV010114228.1:0-18618 GCA_963574575.1 Galagoides demidoff | reverse complement strand
AATATACGGTTTTCGGCTGCCATGTGGCTATTTCGCCAGAATATGAGTTTTATATTATTTTTGTTAATTTTATAATGTTAAACTATAATAATAACAAATAATTGTTGAGAAGTGATTATTGAGAACTGCTTATCAAAGTTTGCATTGTTGTCAGGCCCTGCCCTGGCCCCCGCCCCCACCCCCCCCATGTTGTCCCGCTTTACCAATGTTAAAATCTGGTCACCCTAGGTATACCAGCAGTTGTGGTTGCTCCTTCAAGTTGGACTGTCGTGTGTATGGCCACGCTAGGGGAGACCAAAAACCAGAGGACCAAGTACAGTGGATGTGTTAGACCCAGAGGAAATCCCTCTTGAGCCTGCCTTTATGTTCCATGCCCTAGAAGGGAGGAGTGTGAGGTCTAGTTATCCTCAAACATCACCCCTGCCAAGATTAAAGACTAAATTTGGGCAATAAACACACTTTCCCTCATCCCTTAGTCATCCAGTCATCTACAGGGACCCACCCTACATTCTGGGGAGTACTATCAAAAGGAGGGCTCATTGAGTTAGGTGGGGTTGAGAGACTCACTGTGGAGACACCTTTGGCCTGGGAGAACCTCTGCTTCCTCATCTGCCACTGAGGCTGAGGAAGAGATGTAGACCAGCTTTGCAAGCACTTGGAAACTTAGTATCCAGACCACTGATTACAATGTGAAGACAGGATAAGATTGAGTTAATGATCCTGACCCCAGACCTCTGTAAGGAAAGGGAAGAGAACCACTGGCTACTCCTGCTGCAGATAAGTCACAGAGGCTTCAGAGATCTTAAAGCCTAATGCTTCTTACAAATGAGGCTCAATCATACTATTTAACTCATATACCATATGTCAGACTATGTTTTGAGTGTATTAACTCTTAATCCTCACAACAACTCTATAAGGTAGGCATTAGAATCATCCCATTTTATAGATTTTAAAAGTGCATACTGAAAAGTTAAGCCACTTTCCCAGGTCATTAAACTAGTCAGGAGAAAATAGGGACTTCAAATTCTGGTAGTCTGCCTCCAGAGTCTGCAATCTGTGTTGCCCAGGCTAGTCTTGAACTCCTGGCCTCAAGAAATCCTCCTACCTTGGCCTCCCAAAGTGCTGGGATTATAGGTATGAGCCACTGTACCTGGTCCCCAGAGTCTGCACAAGCTATACTGCTCTGGGGAAGAGACCAGGCAAGAGAGACCCAGTGAAAGGTCAAGATTAGAACTCATTTCTTAAGCACCTGCTCTCAGACAATTGTGTTTCTCTCATAATATTAATATTTCAATCTTCCCAATGACTCTGTGTGGAAGGGATCACTATCTGAGGAAACTGATGCAAAGAGAGGTTAAGTATTGTTAAAGAAAAACATTATTCATGACACTTACTAAAGATGTCATGAAATAAAGCAAGCTTTATTCGAGGCAGACCACAGTGACAAATATAGGGACTGCAGCACCAAGGTCTTATGATGAGGGAGAGAGATTGAACTCAACTCCTACTCCAACAACGACAAGTGGGGACCATGGAGCAGGGTGGAGATGAGTGGATGGAAAATCATTAAGAGGAAATATCAAGGTTAAAGTATCATTACTGAAGGCAGACCAAGATGGTAAAAATTAGGGGTGGTCAAATACCAAGGTGGGGGATTTCCTTAATCTGGTTTAGCAAGATTCTTGGTAAAACTGGATTCAGTAAGGACAGAGAGAGTCCTTATAAGGACACAAAAGGCCTAGGTGCAGAGGAGCCTGACTAAAGTTTTTGTCAAATGAGAGAGTCTTTGTCAGTATCTTGCCCCAGGTTGCCAGACAGTAATTGGACCAAAGTGATGAAGCCACTTGACTCAGGTAACAAGTTAGTTAACCAGGACAAAAGATGAGACTAAAATCTAGGTCTCTTATCTTCCAATCTTGGGGCCTTTCATGACTTGCATTTTAAAAAACATTTATTTGTTCATTCAGCAGCTGTTTATTGTGCTAAGAGTTCTGGGAGGCACTGAAGATTCAGCAGTGAACAAGACAAACATGGTCCCTGTCCTTAATCTCTGAATGAGGGTCAAGGTGGAGGGTGTTAAAGATAAACACAGCCACGTTAGTTAAAGTGGTAAAAACAGATTGAAATCAGGAACTACTGACAGCAGAGGGGAAAGAGCCCTGCCTCATTTTGATTTGTACAGAGATAAGTAGAAGTTTTAAATGAATAATGGGGGGAAAGATCAAGTGGAGGCTTGAGTAGAATCAGGGAAGTAAAAAAATTACAAAAAATAGGTAATAGGGTTGGTTAGGGTAAATGAAATTAGGCCAGCTGTGTCTGCTTGCTGGCAATGATGGAATTTAGGATTCTTCATACAGAAACTGGGAAAAAGAGGTCTTATATTCTCTGATTGATTTTTTTTCTTTTTCCTTGTGCAACAGCCAGTAAAATCTGTCTTCCCTGATGATTAGATTTCAAAGGAATGGCTCTAGATCCTTGAGAAAGACACTCATGCATATATATCTCTAAGGGTTGAAGGAAGGATTTACATTTGTAAGCTATTTATTTATTTATTTATTTATTTATTTTTGTTGTTGGGGATTCATTGATGGTACAAGAAACCGGGTTACACTGATTGCATTTGTTAGGTAAGGTCCCTCTTACAATTGTGTCTTGCCCACAAAAGGTGTGTCACACACCGAGACCCCACCCCCTCCCTCCTTCCCTCTCTCTGCTCTTTCTTTACCCTACCCCCCTCCCTCCTTCTCTCTTTCTATGCTCTCCCTTTCCCCCACCCCCCACCATGTACTAGGTCATTAATTGTCCTCGTATCAAAATTGAATACATAGGATTCATGCTTCTCCATCCTTGTGATGCTTTACTAAGAATAATGTGTTCCACTTCCATCCAGGTTAATACAAAGGATGTAAAGTCTCCATTTTTTTAATGGCTGAATAGTTTTCCATGGTATACATATACCACAGCTTGTTAATCCATTCCTGAGTTGGTGGACATTTAGGCGGTTTCCACATATCGGTGATTGTAAATTGAGCTGCGATAAACAGTCTAGTGCAAGTGTCCTTATGATAAAAGGATTTTTTTCCTTCTGGGTAGATGCCCAGTAATAGGATTGCAGGATCAAATTGGAGGTCTAGTTTGAGTTCTTTGAGGGTTATCCATACTTCCTTCCAAAAAGGTTGTATTAGTTTGCAGTCCCACCAGCAGTGTAACATTGTTCCTTTCTTTCCACATCCATGCCAGCATCTGCAGTTTTGAGATTAGTGACGTGGGCCATTCTGGCTGGGGTTATATGATATCTCAGGGTGGTTTTGATTTGCATTTCTCTAATAATTAGGGAAAATGAGCATTTTTTCATATGTTTACTAGCCATTTGTCTGTCTTCTTTAGAGACGGTTCTATTCATGTTTCTTGCCCATTGATATATGGGATTGTTAGTTTTTTTCATGTGGATTAATTTGAGTTCTCTATAGATCCTAGTTATCAAGCTTTTGTCTGATTCAAAATATGCAAATATCCTTTCCCATTGTGTAGGTTGTCTGTTTGCTTTTGTTGTTGTCTCCTTAGCTGTACAGAAGCTTTTCAGTTTAATTAAGTCCCCCCCATTTTTTTTTTTTTTTGCAGTTTTTGGCTGGGGCTGGGTTTGAACTGTCCACCTCCGGCATATGGAGCTGACGCCCTCCTCCTTTGAGCCACAGGTGCCACCCTAATTAAGTCCCATTTCTTTATTTTTGTTGAGGTTGCAATTGCCATGGAAGTCTTCTTAATAAAGTCTTTCCCCAGACTGATATCTTCTAGTGTTTTTTCTATGCTTTCTTTGAGGAATTTTATCATTTTATGCCTTAAACTTAAGTCCTTTATCCATCTTGAATCAATTTTTGTGAGTGGAGAAAGGTGTGGCTCTAGTTTCAGTCTTTTACATGTGGATATCCAGGTCTCCTAGCACCATTTGTTGAATAGGGAGTCTATCCCCCAAGGTATGTTCTTGTTTGATTTATCAAAGATTAGGTGGTTCTAAGATGTTAGTTTCATTTCCTCATTTTATATTCAATTCCAAATGTCTATGTCTCTGTTTTTGTGCCAGTACCATGCTGTTTTGACCACTATGGCCTTGTAGGACAGCCTAAAATCTGTTATGCTGATGCCCCAGGCTTTGTTTTTATTACTAAGAACTGCCTTAGCTATATGTGTTTTTTTCTGGTTCCATACAAAACTAAGAATCATTTTTTCCAAGTCTTGAAAGTGTGATTTTGGTATTTTAATAGGAATCGCATTGAATCAGTAGATTGCTTTGGGAAGCATAGACATTTTAACAATGTTGATTCTTCCCAGCCATGAGCATAGTATGTTCTTCCATTTGTTAATCTCCTCTGCTATTTCTTTTCTTAGGGTTTCATAATTTGCTTTATAGAGGTACTTTACCTCTTCTGTTAGGTATATTCCTAGATATTTCATTTTCTTTGAAACTATGGTGAGGGGAGTTGTGTCTTTAATTAGCCTCTCATCTTGGCTGTTATTGGCGTATACAAAGGCTACTGATTTGTGGACATTGATTTTATATTCTGAGATATGACTGTATTTTTTGATGACTTCCAGGGGTCTTGTGGTTGAGATTGGAGATCTCTAAGTACAAGATCATATCGTCAGCAAAGAGGGAGAGTTTGACCTCCTCTGCTATCATTTGGATGCCCTTTATTTCTTTGTTTTGCCTAATTGTATTGGCTAGAACATCCAGCACTATGTTGAATGGTAATGGCAACAGAGGACACCTTGTCTGGTTCTAGTTCTAAGTGAAAAAGCTTTCAGTTTTACTCCGTTCAGTAAAATATTAGCTGTGGGTTTGTCATAGATAGCTTTGATCAGGTTAAGAAATGTGCCACCTATTCGTATACTCTTCAGTGTTCTAATTAGAAAAGGATGCTGGATTTTTCTTTTCTTTTCTTTTCTTTTTTCATTTTTTTTTTTTTTTTGAGACAGAGTCTCAAGTTGTTGCCCTGGGTAGAGTGCCAAGGTGTCACAGCTCACAACAACCTTAAACTCTTGGACTCAAGAGATTTTATTGCCTCAGCCTCCCAAGTAGGTGAGAATACAGGCTCCTGCTGCAACACCCGGCCATTTTTTTGTTGTTGCAGTTGTCATTGTTGTTGTAGCTGGCCTGGGCTGGGTTCAAACCCATGAGCCTCGTTGTATGTGACCAGTGCCCTACCCACTGAGCTATGGGTGCTGCCCAGGATGCCGGATAATATCGAATGCTTTTTCTGCATCTATTAAGAGGATCATATGGTCTTTGTTTTTGCTTCTGTTGGTCAGGTGAATAATGTTTATGGACTTGCGTATGTTAAACCAGCCTTGCATCCCTGGGATGAAACCTACTTGATCATGATATATTACTTTTTTGATGATAAGTTGTAATCTATTGGCTAGGATTTTGTTGGGAATTTTTGCATCTATATTCATTAGTGAAATTTGGTCTGAAGTTCTCCTTTTTAGTTAGGTGTTTTCCTTGTTTTGGTATCAGGGTGATATTTGCTTTGTAGAATGTGTTGGGGAAGATTCCTTCCTCCTCAGTTTTTTGGAAGAATTTCTGCAGTATGGGAATAAGCTCTTCTTTGAAGGTTTGATAGAATTTTGGTGTGAGGCCATCCAAACCAGGGCATTTTTTTGTTGGGAGATTTTTTATCATTTCTTTGATCTCAATGCTTGAAATTGGTCTGTTCAGGAGCTCTATTTCTTCCTGGCTAAATCTGGGGAGAGGGTGTGATTCCAAATGTTAGTCCATTTCCTTCACGTTGTCTAATTTCTGGGCATAGAGTTTCTGGTAGTATTCAGAGATGATCTCTTGTATCTTTATAGCATCATTTGTTATTGACCCTTTTCATTTATGATTGATGTTACTAGAGATTTTACTTTTCTATTTCTAGTTAGTCTGGCCAAAGGTTTATCTATTTGGTTTATTTTTTCCAAAAACCAACTCCTTGTTTCATTAATTTTCTGAATGATTCTTTTGTTTTCAATTTCATTAATCTCTGATTTAATGTTGGTCATTTCTTTTCTTCTGCTCAGTTTAGGCTTAGATTGTTCTTTTTTTTTTCCAATTCTATGAGATGGCTTGTGAGTTTGTTGATGCGCTCTCTTTCTCTTTTTTAAATGTAGGCATCTAAAGAGATAAATTTTCCTCTCAGGACTGCTTTTGCAGTATCCCACAGGTTATGGTAGCTTGTGTCTTCATTATTGTTATTCTCAAGTTAATGATTTTCTCTTTAATTTCTTCCTGCACCAAATATTCAGCATAATGTTGTTTAATTTCCATGCCTTTGTGTGGGGCTGAACATTTTTGTTAGAGTTGCATTCTACCTTTAGTGCCTTGTGGTCTGAGAAGATACAAGGTAAAATTTCAATTCTTTTGATTCTGTTGAGGTTTGTTTTGTGTCCTAGGATATGACCAATTTTGGAGAATTTTCCATGGGGCAAGGAGAAGAATGTGTATTCTTTAGCTTTGGGATGGAGTGTCCTATATACCTCTATCAAGCACAGGTGTTCTAGGGTCTCATTTAAGCCCCTATGTCTTTGTTTAATTTCTGTTTAGAGGATCTGTCCAGCTCTGTAAGAGGAATGTTAAAGTCCCCTGTTATTATGGTGTTATAGGATATCACATTGCTCTGACTATTTAAGGTCTATTTTAAGAATCTGGGAACTTTTAAGATGGGTGCATAAATATTTAGAATTGAAATGTCTTCTTGTTGTATTTTTCCCTTGATCAATATGAAGTGACCATCTTTGTCTTTTTTGACTTTAATTGCTTTAAATTCACATGTATCTGAAAATAATGTTGCAACCCTCTTCTTATCTGAATTCTGTTTGGGTGAAAAACTGTTTTCCAACCCTTGACTCTTGAGTTTTGATTTGTCTTTAGAGTCTAGGTGTGTTTCCTGCAGACAGCAAATGGATGGCTTGTGTTTTTTAATCCAATCAGCCAATCTGTGCGTCTTCAGTGGGGAATCCACACCATTAACATTTATTGAGATAATTGATACGTGTTGTAGCATTCTATTCATCTTATTTTGTGAAAATTTATTGCTTAGTTTTGTCTTTTGCATCATTGTGAAAGCTAGGTTTTGTCCTTAATTTCTGGATGCTTACTTTGCTGGTGGTCCATTGTGATGGTCAGTGTGTAGAACAGGTTGAGGTATTTCCCGTAGCACTGATCTTGTTTGTGGCAAACTTCCTCAATGTTTTCCTACCAGTAAAAGATTTGATTTCTCCATCAATTTTAAAGCTTAGCTTAGCGGGGTATAGACTTCTGGGCTGGAAGTTGTTCTGTTTAAGTATATTAAAGGTAGATGACGATTGTCTTATTTTTTTTTGAGACAGAACCTCAAGCTATCACCCTGGGTAGAGTGCCACGGCATCACAGCTCACAGCAACCTCCAACTCCTGGGCTTAAGCCATTCTCTTGCCTAAGCCTCCCAAGTAGCTAGGACTACAGGTGCCTGCCACAACCCCCGGCTATTTTTTGGTTGCAGTTGTCATTGTTATTTAGCAGGCACTGGCTGGATTCGAACCCACTAGCTCTGATGTATGTGACTGGCACCTTAGCTGCTTAAGCTACAGGTGCAAAGCTGACCACTGTCTTCTAGCTTGAAAAGTTTCATTAGAGAAGTCTGCTGTCACCCTGATGGATTTGCCCCTGTAGGTCAATTGGTGCTTACTCCTGGTAGCTTGCAAAATCTTTTCTTTTGTCTTGACTTTGGACAGGTTCATCACAATGTGTGAGAAGAGAGAATGTGGGAGAAGCTCTGTTAGAGTTGAGGTGACCTGGGGTCCGATATCCCTCTGAAAGAAATATGCCGGAATCTTTGGCGATATTTGGGAAATTTTCATTTATAATATTCTCTAGTATGGCTTCCATTCATCTGGGGCATTCTTCTTACCCTTCTGGGATACCTATAACTCATATGTTTGAATGCTTCATAAAGTCTCATAATCCTGTCATTGAATGTTCTGCTTTCTCTCTCTTCTTTTCTGTCTCTTTAACTGCCTGAGTTATCTCAAGAGCTTTGTCCTCTACCTCTGAGATTCTTTCTTCTGCATGGTCTAATCTGTTGTTGATACTTTCTATTACATCTTTAAGTTCCCTAACTGACTGCTTCAATTCTTTCAGCTCTGCTATATCCTCTGTATATTCTTCATATCATTAATCTCTATTTGATTCTGTTTTTTGATTTCCCTTTGGTTATTTTCCACTTTCACAGCATTTCCTTCATTGTTTTCATTATGTGTATTTTAAGTTCCCCTTCTGTCATTTCTAACATTTCTTTATAAGTGGAATCCTCTGCAGTAGCTACCTCATGATCCCTTGGAGAGGTTGCTCTGAACTGGTTTGTCATGTTGCCAGGATTTTTCTGCTGTTTCTTCCTCATGAGTGTTTTATTTTATCTGTTGCCTTGCTCTAATTTTCCTTTCACTTCCTCTTGCTCTTTAAGTTACCATGCCTCTGGCCTAAGGTTTCAATAAGTCCTTTTGGTACAGGAGCAAAAGGATGAGAATATTGAAGAACAAGAAGGGAAAAAAGATTTTTAAAAAAAAGAAAAAAGGGAATATTGACAAAAAGAGAGAGGCACAGAAAGAGGGAGACAGGAGTGATGAAGGTGTACAGTAGGGTACCTTTACCCAACCTTAAAAACCCCCAACCTCTGGGGGTGCTGGGTTGGTTAATTCCCTTGAGGTCATCACCTCTTTGCCAGTGTGTTCAGACACAGTATTCCACGTTCACCACATAGAGAGGAAAAACAAAAATACTATAAATCAACCCCAAACAAACAAACAGAAAACCTTACGGGATAAAATTTGGGGAAAAACCAAATAATAGGTGCAGAGACACTAGCAAAAATGAAGTTCTTATTATTAAAGAAGGCAAGAATGGAAAATTATATTTAAACTAGAAAAATGAAGAAAGAAAAAAAAAAGAAAATCTAGAGGGAAAATGTTGAAATAACAACACAAATGAACAAACTAACAAAACAACAAAAACCAAAACTAAAAACAAAGCATTTTATATATCTAGCTGAATATTGTCTGGGCAACAGTTGGTCTTATGGGGGTATGAGATGTTAATCAAAATGCTGATACAGCTGTATGAGATGGAGACTGGAGGCCTCTGCTGATTTCTCACACCCTGCAGCCTAAATCTCCCCTCAGCCTGCTTAAAAGGCATTTTAAACCATTAACCTTGGCTAAGCAGAAGCTTTCCCAGAAAAGTCCTTTTCTCTGGGATCTCTTCTGACGTGGCTGCCCACTTATCCAGTGCTCCCAAACTGGTCTCACTCTATGCCCCTGAGGGCTGAGGCTGCAATGCAGCCCTGCTACTGCCAAACACTGAAATCTCCGCTGTTCCCCAGTGTCTCAGTCCCGGCCTTTGGCACTGCTCAATCACTAGATCACTGCCCAGGTTCTCCCAGCCCAAGTCTCATACTGGGACCCTAAGGGCAGAGCCTGTAGGGGAAGTTCTCCCACAGTGGCTGCAGCAGCCCACAGCCAAACAATATTAGCTCTGTTCTGGCTCAGCAGCTCAGACTGGGGATCCTAGACAATGCTTAAAGTCATCCACACTCTTGCCCAAGTTCTCCCAAGGTAGTTCAACCAAGTGCCGAAGTCTGAAAGAACAAACAACCCACAGGGAAGGCTTTCCCTGTTTGCAATCTTGCTGCTTTTGTAATTACAGCTGTGGCAGCTGTGATTTCAGACTGAACGAACACAACCACTTGCCAGTTCTCCACTGCTTTTTTTGTTTGTTTTGTTTTTGAGACAGAGTCGCACTATGTCACCCTTGGTAGAGTGCCACGGCATCACAGCTCACAGCAACCTCAAACTCTTGGGCTTAAGTGATTCTCTTGCCTCAGCCTCCTGAGTAGCTGGGACTATAGGTTCCCACCACAACACCTGGCTATTTTTTGGTTGTAGTTGTTGTTTAGCAGGCTCAGGTCAGGCTTGAACCCCCAGCCTTGGTGTATGTGGCTGGGGCCCTGCTCACTGAGCTACAGGCACTGAGCCTCTCCATTGCTTTTTTCCTCCTCCTGGGGTCCAGAAGTCTCTTGCTGTCTCCTTGTGTCCCCAAAGGGCTGTTTCTGGGCAGAGCCCACAAGCCAGAGATGCCTGGACTCTTCTCTCCCCAGTCTCTCCATACCCGGTTGCAAAGAAGCTGTTACTCAGCTGCCATCTTGCTCCCTCTGCACTTGTAAGCTTTTTATTAAAGCTAAGAAAGGAAGGAGTGAGGACCTTTCATTATCAGTTTTGTGGAGGTAGTTAGGGGCCAGGTCCCAAGGGCTTATGTGCCAGCAGGACCACCACAGGAGGTTGATCAAGTTTTCACTGTATCCGGGCACCATGTGCTGAGAGAGGGAGGACACAGCCCTAAAATTCTACTTGTACCATGTTCACAAAGTCATAAAGTTCATCCTGGTACAGGGCTGAGTCAGCCAGAAGAAAGGGGTGCCTTTTTGTGATAACTGCAAGCTAGGCAAACTATGAGCCACAGGGTCTGCATCAGCACAGAGGGGCACTCTGTGGTCTGAATATCTGTGTCCCTCCCTGAAAATTCATAAGTTGGAATCCTAACTCCCAAGTTGATGGTATTAGGAGGTGGGACCCCCTTGCAAGGTGACTGACTTCATCCCTATGAATGGGATTAATGCCCTTATAAAAAAGGCCTAAGGACCTTGATTGCCCTTTCCACTGTATGAGGACACAGAAAGAAGGTACCATCTATGAAGTGGGCCCTCACCACTTCCACTTAATCTGCTGAGGCCTTGATCTTGGACTTACCAGCCTCTAGAACTGGGGAAAATAGATTTATGTTGTTTATAAACCACCCAGATTATGGTATTTCATTACAACATCCAAAATGGACTAAGACAGGCACTTTTGTCTAAATAGCATGAAGGTGCTCTACGGCTATGGTCCCCAACCTCCAGGCATCTGACTGGTATTGGGCTGCACAACAGGAGGTGAGTGGCTGGCAAGTAAGAAAAGCTTCATCTGTATTTACAGTTGCTCCCTATCCCTAGCTTCACAACCTGAGGTCCACCTCCTGTCAGATCAGCAGCGGCATTATACTCTCATAAGAGCACAAACTCTACTGTAAACTCCACATGTGTGGGATCTAGGTTGCATCCTCTGTCCATGGAAAAATTGTCTTCCATGAAACAAGTACCTGGTGCCAAAAAGGCTGGGGAATTACTGCTATGAGTTAGCTGTGGCTGTGTGCAGGTGCTGGGCTGGTAGTTGCAAAGGTAGTAGATCAGTTATGAGGCTATTGAAAAAGCTGAGACAGCTGTCTTGAAAAACGAATGTTACCTTTTTATAGGGCCCATAGCAGCCATGCAGTGGCATGTTAAGCCCCTCCATGTAGAAGCTGCAGTAACAGCTGTACAGGGAGAGGATGGTATGTTCAGGAACTGTACTCACTGATATTTGAGAGTGAGTTCATCCAGGTAAATGAACCCGCCTCTCCTCTCCTCCTCCTTTCAGGTTATCTTCCCTCTCCCCACTCAAGCCCTTCCTTGGTCTCCCTCTGTCTCTCTCTCTCTCTCTCTCTCTCTCTCTCGTTCCTTTTATTTTCTTTAACAGAATGCTTATTGTTGGACCAAGGAGTTTGTCTGTCTGTCACCCAAATCAATTGACAGAGAAGTGGATGAGAGATAAACACTTTTACTTTTATTTATAGAAAAGGCAGTAATTTTGAAGAAGAGTGAGGATATCTCTGTTCTGTCCTCTTGTTTCTTTGTTATTTTTATACTTTTACAGTAGAAGCATATATCAGTAATGTTATTAATTAGTATAAATAAATTTTCCCTCTTTATAGGTTATAAAGTCAAAATATCTCTGGTTTTTCAAGTGTTGATATTTTATTTTATTTTTTTATTTTTTTATTTTTTTTTTATTTTTTGAGACAGAGCCTCAAGCTGTCCTCCTGGGTAGAGTGCTGTGGCATCACAGCTCACAACAACCTCCAACTCCTGGGCTCAAGCGAGTCTCCTGCCTCAACATCCCAAGTAGCTGGGGCCACAGACGCCCGCCACAAAGCCTGGCTATTTTTTGGTTGCAGCCATCGTTGTTTGGCGGGCCCGGGCTGGATTCGAACCCACCACCTTGGGTGTACATGGCTGGTGCCTTAGCCACTTGAGCCACAGACGCTGAGCCAAGTGTTGATATTTTAAAAGTGTTTTTAGTTAGAATAAGTTTACAGTCAGGTAAACTGGGTGTACAAAGTGTCTTGGGTCTTGGATGGTACCATGGAATTTAGTTTCCCAACTTATTTATGAGAGTAGGCATTGGAAATAAATAAACAATCTCCAGATGTTGGTACATATGTTCTTCTGGCCTTGTTAGGGCTGACCAGCAGTGCCCTGCATGAAATGGTCGTTCAAGTTAACAGTAGCTATTCACCTTTTTTTAGTTTTAGTGCTTACAGGTTTCTATTTATGGACCCCTGTTTTGTTTTAGCATAGACATAATAGTTATGATTTAAAGCATTAACTTCAGTTAATGAGGTACTTTAATCGAAGATTAACACTGAATAAAGAAACATGAAATACCAAATATAAAACATAAATGTCTTAACACAATAATTAAGTAAATGAGGTAAGAGCTATATTAATTAGTTTGATGTAACCATTCCAAATTGTATTAAAAAAATTAACACATTGTACCCCACAAATGCATAAATGTATTCATGATCTATGTGTATATGACTTAATAAAAGGAAAAAAAAGAGACCTGAAAGTAGGTATGTTTTCTACAAAGCAACATATTAGGAGGCCTAATAAGAGGACCTTCTTTTGGCTTCGTGCCTGTGGCTCAAGTGGCTAAGGCACCAGCCACATACACCTGAGTTGGCGGGTTCAAATCCAGCCCAGGCCCACCAAACAACAATGATGGTTGCAACCAAAAAATAGCCAAGCATTGTGGCAGGCGTCTGTAATCCCAGCTACTTGGGAGGTGGAGGCAGGAAAATCACTTAAGCCCAGGAGTTGGAGGTTGCTGTGAGCTGTGATGCCACAGCACTCTATCCACGGTGACAGCTTGACACTCTGTCTCAAAAAAAAAAAAAAGACCTCCTCTTATATTGTTATTGTTATTTTGTGTATCCAGGCAGTGTCAGGTAACCAGGACCAGTGTTGGTGTTTGAATGTCAAAGAATCCTTTTTTCTGAGTTATATCTTGGATTGTATTATTAATAGTTTGTATTTTTTTTTTTTTTTGAGACGGAGCCTCAAGCTATCCCCCTGGGTAGAGTGCCATGGCATCACAGCTCATAGCAACCTCCAACTCCTGGGCTCAAGCTAGTCTCCTGCCTCTGCCTCCCAAGTAGCTGGGACCACAGGCGCCCACCACAACACCTGGCCATTTTTTTTTTGGTCGCAGCCATCATTGTTGTTTGGCGAGCCGGGCTGGGGATTCGAACCCACCACCTTAGGTGTAGGTGGCTGGCTCCTTAGCCGATTGAGCCACAGGCGCCAAGCCTGAGGCTCCTTATAATCTGTCCTTAACCCATTTTTCTAGTCTATTTCCATCATTTACCTTCCTCAATCTGGTCCTAGTTCACTGAAAATACCTTTTATTTTTTTCTTTTGCTTACAGTTCATTCAGCATCAGAAGAAAAAAATGCCTTATACTTTCCCCTCTTTGTGCTAAAAAATTCTCTAAAACAGTTTTTTTTTCTATTCTTTTTTTTTTTTTTTTGAAACAGAGTCTCAAGCTGTCACCCTGGGTACAGTGCCGTGTCGTCACAGCTCACAGCAACCTCAAACTCTTGGGCTTAAGCAATTCTCTTACCTCAGCCTCCTATGTAATTGGGACTACAGATGCCTACCACAACACCCAGCTATTTTTTTTTGTTGCAATTGTCATTGTTTTAGCTGGCCAGGGCCGGGTTCAAACCCGCCACCCTCGGTGTATGTGGCTGGCACCCTGTCTACTGAGCTACAGGCGCCTCCTATTTACTATTCTTTTTTTTAATTTTTAAAATTTATTTTATTTATTTTTAATTGATTTTTATTTTCTTTTGAAACAGAGCCTCAAGCTGTCCCCCTGGATAGAGTGCTATGGCATCACAGCTCACAGTAACCTCCAATTCCTGGGCTCAAGCAAGTCTCCTGCCTCTGCCTCCCAAGTAGCTGGGACTACAGGCGCCCGCCACAACACCTGGCCACTTTTTGGTTGCAGCCATCGTTGTTGTTTGGTGAGCCCGAATTGGATTTGAACCCGCCAACTCAGGTATATGTGTCTGGAACCTTAGCCGCTTGAGCCACAGGTGCCAAGCTTATTTATTTATTTTTATAGAGACAGAGTTTCACTTTATCGCCCTTGGTAGAGTGCTGTGGCATCACAGCTCACAGCAATCTCCAATTCCTAGGCTTAGGCAATTCTCCTGCCTCAGCCTCCCAAGTAGCTGGGACTACAGGCACCCACCACAACGTCTGGCTATTTTTTTGTTGCAGTTTGGCTGGGCTGGGTTCAAACCCACCATCCTCAGTATATGGGGCCAGCGTCCTACCCACTGAGCCACAGGCGCCGCACTGTTTTACTATTCTTGTCTGACTCTCCTAATTGTGCCAAACCTCAAAACAAAATCCTATGCTTTTTTAAATAAATTCTTCCCAGATTACTCTCTTCTTGTGTGAATTTTGGTAATTACTCCCACAATTTATTTAGCAATTATTCACATGTAGTCTTGTGCTAGAACATCTGTTGTTGCTTTAAACTGTTACACCTTGTCCCTCCAACAATATTATAAGCCCTTGTGAAGGACACATAATTGGTAGGCACAGACTAGTCATTTATTTGATTTGGTTTCTTCTCTGATGCTTAGTTTGAAAGCAATACAACAGCCCTGAACACCTTGATTTGAAATTAAGAGGAAAGAAAAGAGGCAAAATTGCTATTTGTTACTTCATAACAAACTTGAATAACAGTCTAGAGGGAAGTTAAACATATAGCTAAAACTTGGTTCATATTTTAAAATTTAGGATTAAGTACTTGCCACAGATAATCCAGAATTAACACTTATTAGGAAAAAAAGTCTTTTATCACATAGGCAGCAGCAATTTTTTTAAAAAAGAGGGGGAGGGAAGAAGAGAAAAAAGTCTCAGTGTATTTTTCAAACATTTCTGTGTTCCTGCCCTTCTAATGGCCTGGTACCTATTTTTCTGGCTTTAATCTTTCACAAGAACAAAAGAAACTACAACCAGAGTGTCTTTATATGGATATGAGTGAAATTTAAGGTGCTTGCTGAATACTTACATTTTGCGAATGGGCATTTGGCTAAAGAGCTGTGGGACTGACGCATGTGAGACCAGAGTCTGGCGGTTGGGCTTGTTTAGTCCACAAGCCAATTTTGCCAGGACCTGGAAGCATGGAAAGTGTAGAAATCTCATTACATCAATACTCCACAGTTTGTGAATATATATCTTTTTTTTCTTTTTCTTTTTTTTGGAGACAACTTTACTGCTGGACAGGCTAGAGTGCCAGTCTACCTCACAGCAACCTCCAACTCCTAGGCTCGGAAAATCCTCCTGCCTCAGCCTCCTGAGTAGCTGGGACTAGAAGCACCTGCCACAACATCCGGCTAATTTTTTCTGTTTTTCAGTAGAGATGGAGTCTCACTCATGCTCAGGCTGGTCTTGAACACCTGAGCTCAAGCAATCCACCAGCCTCAGCTTCCCAGTGTGCTAAGATTACAGGCATGAGCCACCCTTGCCAACCTTCACATTGTTAATATTATTACTAAAACACACACACAAAGCTTAAGGGCTATAAATAATGGTTTCAACATTAAAAATAAAACCAGAAACTCAAGACATCTCTAAAACTTGGTGTCCCATAACATTCACAGTGGAAAACAAAACCCATTATTACTATCCTCATTGCTATTCCCACCTGTCTTCCAGTCTTGGTTTTCTCTAGTTATTTTTTCTCCCATCTATTCCCTGAGCTCCTCCCACTTCAAGAGGTTTAAAAAGTAAAAGCTGCAGGAAAAACTCAGGTAGGATGCTTTTCTCAGTGTGTCCATTTAAAAATGCTAAAACAAATCTGTTTTACCCTACTTTGGGGGCCTCACACTTTTTGGCACTAGGGACTGGTTTCTTGGAAGACAATTTTTCTAAGCAAAGGGTAGAAGAGTAGGTGGTCAGTGTTACATTAGATTGTCATAAGGAGTCAGCAACCTCGGTCCCTCATCTGCACAGTTTACAGTAGGGCACACACTCTTGAGAGAATCTAATGCCACCTCTGATCTAACAGGAGGTGGAGCTCAGGCAGTGATGACAGCAAGAGGGAGCAGCTATAAATGAAGCTTCTCCTTCTCACCAGCTGCTTGCTCACTTCCTGCTGTGCAGTCTGGTTCCTAACAAGCAATGGGATAGAGGTTGGTGACCCGAGAGACTGGGGACTGCAGCTCTACCCTATTTATTTACATTTCTTGATTAATACAGTACATTTTGAGATCCAAATTTGATAATTATCATAATTTAGTTTCTGTTATAAAGATTGGGCCCAGCTGGGCGCCTGTAGCTCAGTGGCTAGGGCGCCGGCCACATACACAGAGGCTGGCAGGTTCAAACCTGGCCTGGGCCTGCCAAACAACAATAACAACTACAACTACAGCAACAAAAAGCCAGGCATTGTAGCGGGCACCTGTAGTGAGGGTGTAAGAGAATCACTTACACCCAAGAGTTTGAGGTTGCTGTGAGGTGTGATGCCACGGCACTCTACCGAGGGCGACACAGTGAGACTCTGTCTCAAAAAGACAAAAAAGATTGAGCCCTAAATCACCCTCTAATAGCAAATGTTTTATACATAAACAGTAAGGGCAGGTGCAGTGGCTCACGCCTGTAATCCTAGCACTCTGGTAGGCTGAGACAGAAGATCACTTCAACTCAGGAGTTTAAGACCAGCCTGAGCAAGAGCCAAACCCTATCTCTAGTAAAAATAAAAAATTAGCCGGGTATTGTGGTTGGTGCCTATAGTCCCAGCTGCTGAGAGACTGAGGTAGGAGGACTGCTTAAACCCAGAGTTTGAGATTGCTGTGAGCTAGGCTGAGGCCATGGCACTCTAGCCTGAGCAACAAAGTAAGAACTGTCTCAAAAAACAAACAAAAGCAAAACATAAAAATGAAAAAATTAAAATACTTGAGAATTCTTTTTTTTTATTTTTTGTTTGAGACAGAGTCTCACTCTGTCACCCTGGGTAGAGTGCTGTGGCACCACACCTCATAGGAACCTTAAACTCTTGGTCACAGGCTATATCCTCTTGCCTTAGCCTCCCATGAACCTCGTACTACCAGCACCTGCTACAACACCCAGCTAGTATTTCTATTTTTAGTAGAGACAGGTCTTTAGTAAGACAGGCTGGTCTTTCTCTTGCTCAGGCTGGTCTCCTCCCACCTCAGCCTCCCAGAACGCTAGGATTACAGGTGTGAGCTACCTCAACCAGCCAAGGTCTCTCTGTTGCCCAGGCTAGTTTCAATCTCCTGAACTCAATTGATCCTAACTGCCTTGACCTCCCAAACCAGTCACCATATGTGGCCTCTAGAACTCTTTTCAAAGAGTAAAGCACTTCAGTGGTATCATTTTGCCAATTATAATAGAAAAAATATAAAATCTTTCTTTAAATTCATTAAAGAGATTCTTTTTACTTCTAACCTGAGAATAGATTCTTTAGGAACTTCTACATTTTATCTGGTTTAAATTACACGGGGACTTGTTTCCTTTCCCACCATACAAAAATAAAACAAGGCCCAACACAGTGGTTTAAGCCTATATCCTAGCACTCCAAGAGGCCAAGACAGGTGGATTGCTTGAGCTCAGGAACTCAAGACCAGCTGAGTAACAGTGAGACCCCAGCTCTACTAAAAATAGAAAAAACTAGCTGGACACCACAGTGGCTGCCTGTAGTCCCAGCTACTTGGGAGGCTGAGGCAAGAGGATTGCTCAAGCCCAAATGTTTGAGATTGCTGTGAGAGATGATAATGCCACAGCACTCTACACAGGCAACAGTGTGTGTGTTGTCAAAAACAAAACAAAGCAAAAAATTTTATTGGGCAGTTTGGCAATTTTTCTCTTATAGGTGGGAGGGGAGGAGGTAACAATCAGAGATTCTCAGTCACTGACTAATTATTGAGCCATGGTCAGAAGGCAATGAAGGGCCCAGGTCCTTACCATACTTTATTCATACTTAATCATAAAGCCATTTATTCTGCTGCTGATTGTTGAGAACTGTGTTCACTGAATTGAAATAATTGTCCAAATTAATAAAAATTTGCTATTCCATTTCTCTTATTGCTCTCACTGGGAAAGGGGAATGGGAAACAGAAAAAATACTCAGGCAACTCCATATAAGAAAACAATGTAGGCTTGGCGCCTGTGGCTCAATCGGCTAAGGCGCCAGCCACCTACACCTAAGGTGGCAGGTTCGAATGCTCAGCCCGGGCCCGCCAAACAACAATGACGGCTGCAACCAAAAAATGGCCGGGCGTTGTGGCGGGCGCCTGTGGTCCCAGCTACTTGGGAGGCGGAGGCAGGAGACTCGCTTGAGCCCAGGAGTTGGAGGTTGCTATGAGCTGTG
>CAUYQV010114227.1:0-12614 GCA_963574575.1 Galagoides demidoff | reverse complement strand
TTTTTTTTTTGAGACGGAACCTCAAGCTATCCCCCTGGGTAGAGTGCCATGGCATCACAGTTCATAGCAACCTCCAACTCCTGGGCTCAAGCAAGTCTCCTGCCTCCGCCTCCCAAGTAGCTGGGACCACAGGCGCCCGCCGCAACGCCCAGCCATTTTTTGGTTGCAGCCATCATTGTTGTTTGGCAGGCCCAGGCTGGGGATTCGAACCCACCACCTTAGGTATATGTGGCTGGCGCCTTAGCCGCTTGAGCCACAGGCACCGAGCCTATTTTTTTTCATTTTTATTTATTTATTTTTGAGACAGAGTCTCACTGTGTTGCCTATGGTAGAGTGCTGTGGCATCACAGCTCACAGGAACCTCAAACTTGCTTAAGCAATTGTCTTGTCTCAGCCTCCCAGGTAGCTAGGACTACAGGCGCCTGCCACAGTGTCCAGCTATATTTTGGTTGTGATTGTCATTGTTGTTTGGCAGGCCCGGGCTGGATTTGAACCTGCCAGCTCTGGTGTATGTGGCTGGTGCCCTAGCCACTGAGCTATAGGCGCCAAGCCTGGAGTAGCACTTTTAATTTCTTTCAAGAACTTTTCCTAGCTGGGGGCAGTAGGGGGGCTCACGCCTGTAATTCTAGCATTCTGAGAGGCTAACCTGGGTGGACTGCTTGCGCTCAGGGGTTGAAAACCAGCCTGTGCAAAACCAGCCTTTTTTAAGTAGAGAACCCTATCTCTCCTTAAAAAAGAAAGAAAAACTACCCAAGCATTATGGCATGAACCTGTAGTCCTAGCTACTGGGGAGGCTGAGGCAAGGATCACTTAAGCCCAAGAGTTTGAGATTGCATAGCTGACCAGAAGGCTCCCTACCCAGAGGGGAATCTTGAGACTCTATCCCTCCTCCCCACCAAAAAAACCCCACTTTTCCTTTGTATTCAAAATTTGGCTAATTCTTTGGCACAAGAAGCCTACCTTTCAACCTATCTCAACTTTCTTTTGATATGCCTTTCTCATTAAGCTTTATTATTTCCAGCTTTTGATTTAAAGTGAGACATATGGGGCAGCACCTATGGCTCAGTGAGTAGGGCGCCAGCCCCATATACAGAGGTGGCGAGTTCAAAGCCAACACCAGCCAAACTGCAACAAGAAAATAGCCTGTGGTCCCAGCTCTACTTGGGAGGCTGAGGCAAGAGAATCGCCTAAGCCCAAGAGCTGGAGGTTGCCGTGAGCTGTGACGCCATGGCACTCTACCAAGGGCGACAAAGTGAGACTCTGTCTCTTAAAAAAAAAAACATTGGGAGGTGCCTGTGGCTCAAAGGAGTAAGGCGCCAGCCCAATATGCCAAAGGTAGAGGGTTCAAACCCAGCCCTGGTCAAAAACTGCAAAAAAAAAAAAAAAAGTGAGACCTAGGTAAATTTTTCTTTCTCTTGAATATTTAGAGGTCATAGTAGGGTTATTCATTGGCCTAATTTCATTATTTCTGTGTCTCAGGGAATAGGGAGGCCTGAAGAGAGGGAGAGAGATCAGAAAATGTCCAGTCAATGGAACAATGAGAACACACACATTTATGGATTATAGGGCTCAGTTCATAGCACCCCAAAATAATTACAATAGTAACATCAAAGGTCACTGATCACAGACCACCTGTTGTCCCAGTGCTGTGGGAGGCCGAGGTGCATGGATGGCCTGAGCTCAGAGGTTCGAGACCAGCATGAGACCAGCATGAGCCAGAGTGAGACCCCCATCTCTATTAAAAAAAAAAAAAAAAGCCGGGCATTGTGGCAGGTGCCTGTAATCCCAGCTACTTGGGAGGCAAAGGGCAAGAGAATCGCTAAAGGAAGAAAGAAAAAAAAACGGAAAAGTTCGAAATATCGTAGAAATGCCAAAATGTGACACAGAGACCATGTGACACCAAGTGACCACATGCTGTTGGAAAAACTGACAAACTTGCTTAACTCAGGATTGTCACAAACTTTCAATTTGTAAAGCTTGCAATAAAGGGAAGTATAATAAAATGGGTGTGACTGTACAGCTAATAAGTGGCAAAACCAGGATTTGAGTACAGGGCTCTCAATATAATTCTAGAGCCCAGGCATCTTAACTACATGACCTATTCTCTGCTGTCTATATCTGTGTCTGTCTGCATATACACAGAGAGGGTTCCTCTCTCTCCCTATATCTGCCTTACTCCTTCCTTCCTTCACTGGCATTCACTGAGACTATGTGTGAGGAGCCATGATGCATGGATACCATTTCTTATTGCAGAATGCAGGTAATTACAATCCAGAGTGGTGAGTGCTTTAGTAGGGGCAGCACAGCCTACAATCTGGCTGAAAAATGGAGGCCACCTTGAAGCTATCTTTGTATATTAATTAATTCATTCAACAAATGTCTATCAGGGGTCTTCTGGGAGCTAAGTGCTAGGTTGATGAGACAATATTTACATTCATTTGTACTAATGAACATTGAACTGAAGTGCTAGCTAGTGCAATAAAGCAAGAAAATGAAATAAGAACGACACAGGGGCAAAGCAGCTAGTCCACAACAGACCTGCTAAGAACATTATAAATATGTTCTTGGGTCCTCAACATAATAACCAGACTTTATTAACCTGGTTATCCTTTATTAGCCTTTTTATTATTAAAAAGCCTACTATCTTCCAGACTCTATTCTGGGTACTGGGAATATGGTAATGAATAAAATGGAAAAGTATTCTTGCCCTCTTGCAGGATATGATATGCTAGAGTGAGGAGAGACAGATAATAAATAAAATAAATAAATCATATAGTATGGTATGAGGTGATAAGTGCTGTGGAAAAACTTGAGGTTTAAGGGGGAGGTTAGGAGTCCTGGGGGCTTGTAACTTTAAATGGGGGTGGGGTGGGCCGGCGCGGTGGCTCACGCCTGTAATCCCAGCACTCTGGGAGGCTGAGGGGAGCTCACAGGTTCCCTACCAATCAAAGCAAGAGCAAGATACCGGCTCTAAAAATAGCCAGGCGTTGTGCCCGGCACCTGTAGTCCCAGCTACTTGGGAGGCTGAGGCAAGAGGCAAGAGAATCGGCTTGAGCCCAAGAGTTGGAGGTTGATGTGAGCTATGACGCCATGGCACTCACCCTCAAGGCGACTGAGACGCTGTCTCCAAAAAAAAAAAAAATAGGGGTGGGGCGAGAGGGGGAGAAATACCGAAAGGGTGAGTTGTAAGTAAAGATTTGAAGGAGTTGAGGGACTTGCAGATATTTGCCAGAAGAGAGCTCCATGTGGAGAACAGCAAGTGCTCAAAAAGTCTTGGAGATTGCAGCATGCTTGATTTGTCCAGAAATCGCAAGTAGACCAGTGTGGCTGGAGCTGAGGGCAGGGAGGTGATCGAGTACATCTTGCAGGACTGTGTGGGTCACGTGTTGGAGATTTTGACTTTCCTTCTGATTGAAGTAAGAGCCATTGAGGGTTTTAATCAAAAGAGGGACATGGTCTCCCACAGGCTCAGATGTTAGTAGCATTTATTAAGCAATTAAGTGGGTGCCAGCCACTGTTTTGTTCAACACAGCTTGATCTCGTATCATTCTCAGGTAGATGTCATAGGGATTATCATCCCATTTCACGGAGGAGCAACAGAGGCTCAGAGAGTTTAAGTGATGGATCCATGGCCACACAGCAATAATCTTTAGCGCCTGGGTGCAAAGGTAAAGTAAGCCAGCCTCTCCCTCCCCCAAGCTTTTAGACAAGGATCCGCGGCAGCAATATGCACCCATCATCGGGAGCTGAGTCTGTGTCCCTGTCTGTCTGTTTCTATTTTCACACGTCCCTGTCTGTCTGCGTGCGCCTCTCCCTGTGCGTCCCCCATCTGTGCCCAAGCTGCCGTCTCTCTGCGCCCGGCCCCCGCACATCGGAGTTATTTCGAGTTTAGACATAAAAGCCCAGCTCACAGAAGACGCTTCCTCCGGCCCCCGGCTCTGACCACGCGCCACACTTGGCTCCGGGAGCTCCCAGTTTTCTCTGCGGGATTCCCCAAGCCTGGGAAACCCCTGCTGGAAGAAGGGTGGGGACTGGGGTGACCCTGTCGGGGAGGCTCCCGGCCCCCTCCAGTGGTCAACTGGAGCATTGACGCTGTCAACCGTGCGTCAGCTGTCGCCTTGGCAACGGCCGAGCGCTGTCACCAGTCAGTAGCACGTCAGCCTCCTGCTGACGTCACGCCCCAGGAGAGGCAATAGGAAAGGGGCGAGAGCGGTTTACAAGCCCCGCCGGCAGGGGGAGCCCTAGGGCGCTAATGGCAGACGCCTTCGACTTGATCCTGCAGGACGCCCTGGCCTGGCCTACATGGCCCTCGCAGCCTCCGTGGCGCTCTAAGTTGGCGGGATGAAGAGGAGTCGCAGTGCCCTGTCCGTGGCCGGGAGCAGGGACAAGGTGCGAGGGCCTGGGCCTGGGCTGGGGCGGGGCTTAGGTCTCAGAGGAGACGGACGCCCTCTGGTGACCACAGCTGTTTACTGAGCGTGACTCTACTATCTCGACGCTGCAAGGAGTCTCCTTCCTTCGTGCCTAAATTTACTCCCTTGATTTCATTTTTCTCCTGCTGCCCAGATTAAGAGACTCTCAGCCCAGGGACAGAGGGCAGGTGATTCCCAAATGAGGAGAGGATTGTGGCGAGGAGGTGGAGCTCGCTGTAGGTGAGCTCTTGCGGGTCTCAGATTTTGAGACGTGGGAGCGGGGCATTGACGTTAAGGCCAAGAGGGGGCCCTTAGACGGGTAGGGTGGGAAGAGATTCCGCAAAAGGTGATGTATTAGAGAGGTCTCACACATGAGACAAAAATGTAGACACACGATGGCCCAGACCCCAAAGCTGGGACGTATAGCAGGGACCCCACAAAAATTATGACTGAGAAGGGGTACTCTCAGAGCTAAGGGGTAAGTGGTCAGCAGGTGATTCAGATGTGAAGGGAACACGACTTGGGTCCCGTGGGGACATGTCAAGGTGTTGGGGGGGAAGCTTCCCAGCCTGGCCATGCCCCCTATCATTCCTTGTCCCTCCTCAGAGGCTCTAGGTGGCCTCTGAGCCTGGAGGTGCCAACATGCTGGGGGCCGACATCCAGCCTCTCCTCGGGTCCTGGCCTGGGCTGGGCCCAACCTGAGCCCTTGGACGCTGGGGTACCTCTACCACCACGACCTACCACATTGGCACTGCTGATTCCGCCCAGGATTTCCATCACCACAGTGGAGGCCAACAGGTAGGCAGGAGGGGGCCGGGCCCAGAGTGGGAGGTGGGGTGGCGGCACAAAGCCAGATGGGCTAAGACTAGCCACCAGCCCTACAGGCTCTCTGAGATTTGCAAAGTAGCTGAAACTTCTGTACCCTGGATGGTCAGGCTGTGATACCCCTCCCTTAAGTCAATCACCTTTTCAGCCTCTGGAAACCCCTTCTTCTATTTCTAGCTGCCTGAATCAGCCCTGTCTTTCCAGTCCCCAAGATAGCCCTATATTCCCAGAGCTGGGACAAGCTAGCCAGTCTCTGTGCACCTGCCTTGGTGTCCCCTGCTGGGAGGATTCAGTTTCTTGAGTGCTTTAGAGGGCACGGTGGAATCCTGTAGGAGGTTTGGAATGATATTTTTCTCTCTCTTGGGGAGATGTGAGAAATATCCGGGAGCACCAGTGTCACACTGCTCTTTCTTGGAGTTTCTCACCTAGGGTCCTCTGAGGGCACCTAGTCCACTCCCTTGGCCCAAAGATAAGCCAGAAAGCCAGACCACTGAGCTGGCCTGGTCACTGCTCTCTGTGGCCCCAACCCCCCTCCCCATCTATTTTATTGGAGGGCTCCAGGTTCTCTGCTTGGTAATGGTACAATGGCTCATTTCCAGAAGTGGGTAGGAAGTGACTGTCACTGCCCCCTGGAGATGCCTAAATTACACTCCACTGGCCTCTACTTGGATCAGATCCAGCTTGATCCATCCCCAGATGCAATTACAAGCCATTGGCCACTGGCTAGTGCTCTCCTTCTGCAACCTCAGTTGTGGCCTGACACTGACTGACCCTGCCCCAACCTGTTGTCACCCATCGCCCACCCAGATGTCTAACTAATGTTACAGACACCCCTGCCGTGCAAGAATTTGGATAGTTCGGGACCCCAAATGACCTGGAAAGAACCCGCAGCCCGGGCAAATCCCGAAGAAACTGTTTTGATTGTGTACTTGAGGGGAGGTGTCCCTGAAAGAAGTGGAGGACACAATTCTGGCTTCTGGGATACCCTGCAGCTGCTGATGGGGGCTGTGCCAGTTCCTGCTCTGCTTTGGCCCACGCCTGGAGCCCCCTCCGGCAGGGAGAAGTGTGACTGTGGGGGTTGGAGACAGGCTTTTTTTTTTTTTTTTACAAGAACAGCGCGTCGGGGAGGGCGGTGGCAGACTGCACCGCCTGCCCTGAGGAGCTTGTGAGAGGGGGCGCACAGGGGTAGGGGCCTGGTCCTCCGGGGTATGTACCAGAACAGTTTTGTGTCTGAGCCCTTATTGGCTTGAGGGGTGAGGCACTTGGGGGCGCGTGAGCTCGGTCGGGGCCCCAGGGGGGGATGGGGGCGCGCTCGAATCCCGCTAGCTCTCTGCTCGCTTGCTTGGCGCGGCGCTGGGGGAGGCGGGAGCGTGAGTCACGTAGACTCCAGATTTAGGTACTGGAAGGGGGGCTCTGCTGGCGGGGGCCGCGGGGAGGAGGCTTGGCTGTTTACACTCCTGAAAAGTGCTCCCCGCGGCTATCGGGGACCTGCCTCAGTTTACCTCCGGCAGAAATGCTGTAGGAAAGGCAGTGATACACAGAGTGACAGATGGGCAGCCTGTGTATTGGCCATCGGGAGTCCTCCTGGAGTCACAGGGGAACCAAAGGGACACACCCCAGAAACACTCCAAAGAGGCCCCAAGCCAACCACACACACACAAACCCCAACACACATAGATGTCCTCAAGTACCATAGTCAGACTACAGAAGCAGAATCGCGCGCACAACTCTTGGAGCACGCACCGACCTCAAACATTCTGAGCGCTTGGGAACACATTCACAGCCCCCAAGCTCCCGTAACATACGCCGTAGGGGCGCACATCCTTCAACAGGCAGCACACGTGCGCGCACATCCTTCACCCACAGACACACAGAGATATATACACAGCCAAATTCAGAGAAACAGGCAGACAGCAGCAGCCAACCACGTGCACACACACACTTCCAGCCGCTACTGAAAACAGACAACCCTCGGAAGAGGCCACGTGCACACACATCCCACCTCGGGCACGCACCATCACCATCCTGCGACCCACAGACAAGAGATCCCACACACACCACCGCTGCGGGCTGCAGAAACCGTGCCGTGGCACCGGGACCACTCCCGAAAGCTTCCCCCCTGCCAGGGGTAGCGGTGAGGACACTGCAGGACCCGGCTCCGCCCTCGCCGTGATGGACCAACTGACTGACACTCCGGCAACCAGTCGGGTGTCTTCTTCCCGATCGGATTAATCGTTTAACTCCTTTGTGCCTGTGCGCGCAGCGGTTAGGCTGGGTGCTCTGGAGAGAGCCGAGTTCCGGCGCCCCCTCCCCGCCCGGAGCCGGGCTCTGCGTGGGCGCTGAGGGCCCCCATCCTTAGGTGGCTGCCCCCCACTGGCCCGAACCAAAGAGGAGGGGGGCGGTGCTGACAGCAGCGGCAGGCGTGGGGCGGGGAGGGGCGGGACGGGGCGGGGGAGCCAGGGCGGTTGCCGAGCAGGGCGCCGAGGACAGAGGACGCAGTCCCGCACCTAGCAGAGCGCCAGGCGCCGACAAGAAGCTGCGGCGCCCCGCCCAGGGGCGATTGGCCCACAGCGCCCCCGGGGCGCCATGGCCCTATCGCGGCCGGGCGCACCCGCGGGGCCCTGGGCTTGTCGGCTCGTGCGCAGCTGAGCAGGGTGCAGCTTGGAAAGGCCGGGGCTCCCTAGGCGCAAGTGGGGGCCAGAGCCATGGAGCCCTCGGCCGCCCCCTCGGAAAGGAGCCTGTCTCTGTCTCTGCCCGGACCACGGGAAGGTCAGGCCACCCTGAAGCCGCCCCCCCAGCACCTGTGGCGGCAGCCTCGTACCCCCATCCGAATCCAGCAGCGTGGCTACTCTGACAGCGCGGAGCGCGCGGAACCAGAGCGGTCGCCGCACCGGTCCATAGAGCGCGCCGACGCCGTGGACACCAATGACCGGCCCGGCCTGCGCACGACTCGCATGTCCTGGCCTTCGTCCTTCCACGGCACTGGCACCAGCAGCGGCAGCGCGGGCGGAGGCAGCTGCAGGCGGTAAGGCCAATACGCCCGGCGACAGATGCGCGCAGAGCGGTTGGGCGCGCAGGGAGGATGCAACTCTACCCGCCGACCGCAGGGAGACGCTATGATGCGGCTGGGATCAACGTGGGGGCGGAGCGGGCGAGTTCTGCTGCGGGGGCGTCTGAGACTTGGACCTTGGTTGTTCACTGCACAAGAGGCTTCCTGTTGAAGCGGTCTTAGGGTCCGTTTAAGGGGCGCCAGGCTGCGAGTGGCATTAGTGGGATCGGAGGAAGGGAGCCCCGTTGCTTTAGGAATCTATATTCTTCGTCCGCGACAGAAGCACAGCAGCTAGATTCACTGCATTTGGGATGTCTTTTGGGCACTCGGTAGGGGCCGTCTGCTAGGACTATAGTCTACTCCAGCCTGGAGGACTCTTAGCGTCTTCCTGGATTCTATGGGGGCGTTAATGGACTCTTGAGTACCAGCAGGTGTCTAAAATCCAGAGGCACCTCTTTCGGAAGCACTGTGTTGGGAGCTTGTGCGTTGAGGTGGAGCCCCCTTCTCAGGGCAGGAGTGTTAGGGTCCAGTAGCAGCCCAGAGGCAGGGAACAATCCAGAGGGGGTGTCTGGTCTCAGCATAAAGTGAGGGAACAGTCCCTGACTACTGAGGTGACAATGTAGGGAGGGTACTGGGCTTGCCCTGATGCTATTCTCCAACTGACCAGAGTTTGCTCCAGTTGTTGGGGTATGACCAGCTGTGGCAGCCTGGGCTTTGTGCTCTGCCTGGGCTTTTGGCATCCTTTGACTAGGACACAGTGACTGTGTGTGTTCCAGGGACAGTGTGACAGTGTCAATTGTGACAGTGTGGCTGTGTGCTTACAAGGTAGTGTCGTCACTATGTGCCCCAGGGCCACAGTAATTTTGTAGGATGACCATGTTTGTTCCTGGGACAGTGGTTGTGACAGGATTATGTGTGCCCCAGGGATGCTGTGATGTCACAGGGTGACTGTGCATCCTCATGGGACTCAGCAATCATGACATAGTGATTGTGTCTGTTCCCAGGACAGTGATCATGAGATGGTGTCTGTGCTCCAGTGACAAAGGGATTGTGCTATTGTGTTTCTGGGTTGGAGTGATTGTGGCACTATGATGTGTACATTCTCAGGAATGATGCGATTGTGTCAGTGAAACTGTCTGTGCTCCCTGGGACACTGTGATTGACTGAGACACTGTGACCATGCTTGTATCTGCCTCAGGTGGTCTCATTCGTGAGTTGGTGTTCTGACATGTAGGCTGTGTTCCCATCTGTCTAGCGTCCCCTAACCACTTGGTGTTCTTAGTTATCATACCTGCTCTGCTGGTGCTCAGGATCTGACAGAATGTGCTCCAGTATGTGTGTGACTGGCCCCCATGGGTGCCTCACTGCTTGGGATATTACCAAAGATGGTCTGATTTGGGCTTCTCTTGAAGTTTCCAAGTGAGTCCCCTTTAGGCTGTGACTCTGCTCTTAGGTCTCCCTGGGGATGTCCAATTGCCATCACAGCCCCCATATGCCACCCCTAGACACCCTCAGCCCCAGCTCCCTTCCCCACATCAGGGAGCTAGTGTCATGGGCCCTGTTACTGCCTGCTCAAGCAGCCTCACACTTCCCAAAGGAAAACAAAGCTGGAATCAACAGGAAATGCCAAGACTGGGACAGTAGGCCAAACTGGCTCAGGTCACTGTCCTGAGAGACCACAGAGGGGATGAGTGAAAGTAGCATCTGGGCTACATTCCATAAGGCCCCAGGGACCCCTGACTCTGGGGTGCTGCCTCTCAGGGGACAATGGCTGAGTGGTAATAATCATTATTTTAGCAGAATCCACTTAACAATATCTCGCTCTCAGACTTTATGCTGGGACTTTTTCATAAATCCTTTGTGAAGTATGCCTGTTGGGCAGATGGGGAAATTGAAGTCCAGAGACAAAATTCCTTCTCCTCCTCTTTGTCTTTTATTTTCTTTTTCTTTCTTTCCTTTTTTTTGGCGGTTTTTGGCCGGGGCTGGGTTTGAACCCACCATCTCCAGCATATGGAGCCAGCGCCCTACTCCTCTGAGCCACAGATGCCACCCTCTTTTTTTTTTAGAGACAGAATCTCACTTTGTCGCCCTTGGTAGATTGCTGTGGCATCACAGCTCACAGCAACCTCCAGCTCTTGGGCTTAGGTGATTCTCTTGCCTCAGCCTCTGGAGTAGCTGGAACTACAGGTGCCTACCACAATGCCCAGCTATTCTATTTTTTTATTGCAGTTTAGCCAGAGCTGGGTTCAAACCCACCACCCTTGGTATATGGGGCTGGTGCCCTATTCACTGAGCCACAGGTGCTGCCTTTTTTTTTTTTTTCTTGAGACAGTGTCTCACTCAGTTGCCCTGGGGTTGAGTGCTATGATGTCACAGCTCACAGCCACCTCAAAGTCTTGGGCTGAAATGATTCTCTTACTTCAGCCTCTGAAGTAGCTGGAACTACAGGTGCCCATCACAATGCCTGGCTATTTTTGCTCAGGCTGGTCTTGAACTCCTGAGCTCAAGCAATCTTCCCACCTTGGCATCCCAGAGTGCTAGGATTACAGGCGTGAACAACTTTGTCCAGTTTTTCTTTCTTTCTTTCTTTGAAACAGGGTCTCACTCTATCATGTGGCTAGAGTGCGATGGTGTCATCATAACTAACAGCAAGCTCAATCTCAAACTCCTGCACTCAATTGATCCTCCTGCCTCAACCTCCTGAGTAGCTGGGACTACAAGCACATGCCACCTCCCCACCCCTACCCCCATAATTTTTCTATTTTTAGCAGAGACCTAGTCTCTCTCTTGCTCAGGCTGGTCTCAAACTCCTGGACTCAAGCAATCCTCCTGTGTCTGCCTTTCAAAGTGCTAGGATACAGGTATAAGCCACCACACCTGGCCCTGAGTGTCTTTGTGTGAGCCTTGATTCTTTAATCTGAGGGTGATTTTTTTTTTTTTTTTGCAGTTTTTGGCTGGGGCTGGGTTTGAACCCGCCACCTCTGGCATATTGGGCCGGCACCCTATTCCTTTGAGCCACAGGTGCCGCCCGATTCTTTCATCTGTAAAGCGGAACCCTGTGAAGGTCGGTTTGAGAGTTCTGTGAACTTAAGAATGTGTGGGAAGGACTTAACTTGGTAGATCTTGGTTCAGGGACCTGGATTCAGGTGGGAGGTGGGACCTGGGTAGACCCTGCTTCTTCAGACTGGGAAAAAAATATGGGATTCTCAACCACATCCCCACATGGTCTCAGGTTTGTGTTTCACTGTGGGGCTGTGAAACTCCAGTGTCTATGCTGATGTCCACAGCTGGGACTGATGGGTGGGCTGTAGGCTGGTATTGGAGCCAGGGTACTCTTCCCACTCCCTGGGCAAAAAGAACAAGACCTCCAGTGGGGACATCTTTCCTTAGAAAAAGGTTCTACATGTGTACAAACAGGGAATTCCACTGCTGTCCAGGTTGAATTCATTCATCCAACTACAAGAAAGGATGTCTAGCGAGCTCCCTCAATTTGAGTCAAAGGAATCCCCAAAACACTTCTTCCCACCCATAGATGACATCTAAACTTCTCCTTGGAGGCCCGGCATGGTGGCTTATGCATGTAATCCTAGCACTGTGGGAGGCCCATGTAGCTTGAGCCCAGGAGTTTGAGACCAGCCTGAGCAAGAGTGAGACCCCATCTCTGCTAAAAAGAGAAAAAACTAGCCAGGCATGGTGGCGCCTGCCTGAAGTCCCAGCTACTTGGGAGGCTGAGGTAAGAGAATTGCTCAAGCCCAGAAGTTTAAGATTGCTGTGAACTATGACACCATGACACTCTACCCAGGGTGACATAATGAGATTCTGTCTCCAAAAAATAAATAAATAATGGCCAGGTGCGGTGGCTCATGCCTGTAATCCTAGCACTCTGGGGGGCCAAGGCGGGTGGATAGCTTGAGCTCATGGGTTGGAGACCAGCCTGAGCAAAAAGTGAGACCGCTTGTCTCTAAAAATACTTGAGCATGGTGGCAGGCACTTGAGTCCCAGCTACTTGGGAGGCTGAGGCAAGAGGATCGCTTCAGCCCAAGAGTTTGAGCTATGAGGCAGTGGCACTTCACCCAGGATGACAGAGTGAGACTCTGTCTTTTTTTTTTTTTTTGAGACAAAGCCTCAAGCTATCCCACGGGGTAGAGTGCCCTGGCATCACAGCTCACCGCAACCTCCAACTCCTGGGTTCAAGCGAGTCTCCTGCCTCAGCCTCCCAAGTAGCTGGGACCACAGGTGCCCGCCACAACGCCCGGCCATTTTTTGGTTGCAGCCATCATTGTTGTTTGGCGGGCCCGGGCTGGGGATTCGAACCCGCCACCTTAGGTGTA
>CAUYQV010114225.1:0-10660 GCA_963574575.1 Galagoides demidoff | reverse complement strand
TGGCTGCAACCAAAAAATGGCCAGGCGTTGTGGCGGGCACCTGCGGTCCCAGCTACTTGGGAGGTGGAGGCAGGAGACTCGCTTGAGCCCAGGAGTTGGAGGTTGCTATGAGCTGTGATGCCATGGCACTCTACCCAGGGGGATAGCTTGAGGCTCCATCTCAAAAAAAAAAAAAAATTTTTACTTTTCAAGCTTCTGTTAAAAACTAAGATTCAAATATACACATTAGCCTAGGCCTACACAGAATTCGGGTCATCAATATCATTATCTTCCCTTGCCACATCCTGTCTCATTCAAAGGTCTTCAGGGGCAATAGTATGCAGGAGCTGTCATCTCCTATGCTAACGATGCCTTCTGTTCCCCGAAGATCTATCTGAGCCTATTTTATAGTTAATTTTTTTTTTTATAGGTAGAAAGAGTACACTCCAAATATTAGGTCAACTTAAAGAAGTGGTCAAGAAGGTGGTCAACTATAATTTATTTATTCTTCTGTTGATATTTGGATTGTTTCCAGTTTGGGGACAATTACAATAATATTGCTATGGATATTCTCATATTGTCTTTGGTGGACACGTGTAAGCTTTTCTTTTTTTAAGAGACAAGGTCTTGCTCTCTGGCACAATCATAGTCACTATAACCTTGAATTCCTGGGTTCAAGCAATCTTGCTATCTTAACCTCCCAAGCAGCTAGGTGCATGCTACTATACCCAGCCAATTTTTAATTTTTTTGTAAAGATGGTCTCACTATGTTGCTGAAGCTGGTCTTGAACTCCTGGTCTCAAAGATCCTCCTATCTCAGCCTCCCAAAGTGCTGGGGTTACAGGCATGAGCCTCAGTGCCTAGTTTGGCATTTCTATTAGAACTTCAGTATTTGTAAATAACTGCCAGACAGTTCTCCAAAGTGCCATTCCCATTTTTGCTCTCATCAGTACCTCATTCATTTTAATATCTCCATGGCATTTCACTGCACAGAGATAATATAATTTATGTAAGCAGCTAACAATTGATGGATATTTGAGCAATGAATACCCTCCTTGCATACATGTCTATGTATTCATGCACCAGTACATTTGTAGGATAAATTTCTAAAAATGCAATTGCTTAAACAAAATTGTATGTAAAATTTTTGTACATACTACCAAAGTATCCTCAAAGAGACTGCAACAATTAATACTTTTACCTTTAGTGTAACAGTGCCTATCTCAGACCTCATATCCACTATAAATGGTCAAACCAATCAATAAAATACAGTACACTGTAACTGTACCAAATTAAGTAAAGGGTATTAGGAATCTATATAGAAAACGAGCTTTAAAAAATCTAACAGGCAACTTTTCATCTTTATGAAATTAAATATGTAGAATATGTGATTTTCAGACAAATTATTAAATACCATGTCATGTCCTCCTGAGAAACCACAGCAATTATGTACAAAATTTTAAAATGTGAATGTTTGAAGAAAAGATTCATGCTTGTACATGCATTACTGCTGCTGGGTTTCTCTCTGACTCTCAACACTATTATCTTTTGAATACCCGCTGGGAGATAAATTAAGATAAACAGCTCATTTTAACTATATTTACCCTCCCTAATACAACTCACACAAAGACCAAACAAAGAAGGATTCTAAGGTGAGAAAAGATAATGTACAAAACTAAGCGCATAAACTATACACATTAAAACAAATCAGACTGTCTCACAAAAAACATAATCCATTATTTACAAAACCTCAACATGTTCTGAATTTATTTTTTATTTTATTTAATTTTTTAATTGACAAATAATAATTGCATATATTCATGAGGTGCCCAGCAATGTTTCAAGTGATCAACTTGGGAGGCTGAGCCAGGAGGACTGTTTGAGGGTTGCAGTGAGCTATGATGATGACCCCACTGTACTCCAGCCGGTAGACAAAGTAAAACTCTGTCTAAGAAAAAGAAAGTATGGTAATTAGCATACTCATGATCTCAAACGTTTATCACTTCTTTGTATTGAGGATATTCAGTATCTTCCTTTTAGCTCTTTGAAACTATATGAGGTCTGACAATTAAGTTTGCGAACTCGCCATCACATACTTATATTGGTAGCACTGTACAAACAACTCAGGATGGTTTCATAACTTTGGTATACCAGTGTCTCACAGTTGTGTTTGTTGACCTTTGGCATGTCTTACTGACTGGTGTTCACTATTGTTACGTGTTTTTGTGTGCCACTGTGACAATGTCAGAGCTTGAATTAGAGCAATGAACAAACATTCATAAATTTCTTATTAAACTTGACAAGAGTGAAAGTGAAGTCAGGGACATGTTAGTCCAAGTTTATGGGGATAATACCATGAAGAAAATGGATCAAACATTTTTTCTAAGGGGAGAGAATGTGTCACTGAGGAAGAGAAGTCTGGGTGGCTAGTAATAAGAACGACTGATAAAAGCACTACAAAAATAAGTCTAACAGTGAATCAAAATTGTTGGCTGACTGTGAGAAGCATAGCAGACCAAGTAAACATCAACAGAGAAACAGTTAGGAAAATCTTTTTTTTTTTTTTTTTTTTTTTTTATACAGAGCCTCAAGCTGTCCCCCTAGGTAGAGTGCTGTGGCATCACAGCTCACAGCAACCTCCAACTCCTGGGCTCAAGTGAGTCTCCTGCCTTAGCCTCCCAAGTAGCTGGGACCACAGGCGCCCACCACAATCCCTGGCTATTTTTTGGTTGCAGCCGTCATTGTTGTTTTGGCGGGCTGGGCTGGATTTGAACCCACACCTTAGGTGTATGTGGCTGGTGCCTTAGCCACTTGAGCCACAGGCACTGAGCCAGTTAGGAAAATCTTAACAGAAAATCTTAGCCAACAACTCATGGCTCTTGTATCAAAACAATGCACCAGCTCACAGTGGCACTACTAGAGGGAGTATTTAGCCAATAAACAAATAACTGTATTGGAACACTCTTCTCACTCACCTGACCTGGCCCCCAAAGACTTTTGTCTTCACCCAAAGATAAAAGCAATGTTGAAAGGAAGACATTTTGATGACATTCACGTCATCAAGGGTATTAGGATAACAGCTTTGAAGGCCATTCCAAGAGTTCCAAAACTGCTTTCAAGGGTAGATAGACTAGACACTAGGTACATAGCTTTCCAAGGGGAGTACTTCAAAAGTTACTGTAGTGATATTTAGCAATGAGGTATGTAGTACTTTTATCTAGGATGAGTTTGTGAACTTGTCAGGCCATGTATATTACTGTCAAATATAGTGGCATAAAACACTAGAAGTTACTGTCCTTACCTAGCTGTAATTTTATGTCCAGCAATAAATCTCTCCCCATACTTTCCTTTTATCTATCATTCCCAGCTCCTAGTATCCTGTTCAACTTTCTACCATGCAGCATTTAACTTTCTGTTATTGGCTTATTTTGCTTAACAAAATGTCTTCTAGTTCCATCCTTGTTGTCACAAATGATAGGATTTCATTCTTTTTGTGGCTAAATAGTATTCCATGGTGTACACATAGACTATGTTTTCTTTATTCATTCATCTGTTGTTGGATACCTCATCTTGGCTATTGAGTTCCCCTTTCTCTACATCCTTGCCAGCCTTTTATATTTTTTGTTTTTTGATAATAGCCATCCTAAGTAGGGTGAGATCCCTCATTGTGGTTTTGATTAGTATTTCCCTGATGATTAGTGATACTGAGAATTTTTCTTTCTTTTTTTGGGGGGTGGGGTGGGTGGCATTTGTATGTCTTCTACTGAGCAATGTCTGTTCAGATCATTTGCCAATTTTGAAATTAGAATTTATTTTTTTTTTTTTGGCTGTTGAGGACATTTGAGTTCTTCATGTATTTTTGAAGTAGATTGTCTTTTCACTCTGCTGATTGTTTCCTTTGCTGTCCGGAAGGTTTTTAGCTTGATACAATCCCATTTGTTTGTTTTTGCATTTTTTTTGCCTATACTTTTAAAAAAGTGTTATTCATTAAATCTTTTCCCAGACTAACAACCCAAAGCAGGTTGGCCACCTTGTGGCCTGCATACTGATTTTGTGAAGATTTTTTTGCTTCCTTATAGTGTTGGATATCAGGAAAACCATGCAGAGAACTTTCTTTTGTTAATCAGCTTTCCCTAGTGTTTGTATATTCTTATTCTTCTAATATATGCCGGAGAAACAAAAAGGCTGGACACCCCTGACCTAAAATATTTCCCCCATGTTTTCTTCTAGTAATTTTATTGTTTCAGGAATTAGATTTAGGTCTTTTAGTCCATTTAGTTAATGTATAGGATGAGAGGTGGAGACGAGTTAGTATAATCATTCCTCTGAATATAGATATCCAGGTTTCTGAGCACTATTTATTGACAAGACTATTCTTTCCCCAAAGAGTGTGCTTAGCACCTTTCCAAAATCAGTTGGCTATAGACATGTGGATTAATTTCTGGGTTCTTTATCCTCTTTCACTGATCTATGTCTGTTTTTATGCTAGTATCATATTGTTTTGGTATGATATGCACACATACATAAACACCATGTCACCTGAAAACTGGGACAAACTGACTTCCTCCTTTCTAATTTATTAGATGTCTTTTATTTCTGTCATTTTACTGTTTTCTGCTTGTTTTGTATATCCTTTGTTTCCTACTTCCACTTTTACTATTTATTTTTGTGTTTGGATGGTTTTACATAGTGATAAGGTTTCATTTCTTCTTCACCTGTTGTATGTACAATGTCCACAACAATGAATTTTACAATTTTGCATGTTTTCCTGATGGTAGTTATGGTCTTTTCACTTGCAGATGTAAAACTCCCTTGAACATTTCTGGTTAGGCATATCTGGTGGCAACGAAGTCTTCAATTTTTACTTGTCTATGAAGGATTTTATTTCATTTTCATTTCTGAAGGATAGTTTCTTGGTTTTTGTTTGTTTATTTTTGAGACAAAGTCTCAATCTGTCACCCTGGGCAGATCACCATGAAATCATAGCTCACAGCAACCTCAAATTCTTGGGCTTAAGCAAATTCTCTTGCGTCAGCCTCCCAAGTAGCTGGGACTAAAGACGCCCACCACACCACCAAGCTAGTTTTTCTCTTTTTAGTAGAGATGGGATCTTGCTCTTGGTCAGGCTGGTCTTGAATTCCTGTGTTCAAGTGATCTACCTGCATCAGCTTCCTAGAGAAGAAGGTTTTTATTTTTTTGTCCCTTTCAATACTTTGAATACATCTAATTCTCTCTAGGTCTCTAAGTTCTCTGCTGAGAAATATGCTGTTAGTTTAATGGGGATTCCCTTATATGTGATTTGACGCTTTTTACTTGCTGTTTTTAAAATTCTTTGACCTTTGACAATTTGACTATAATGTGTTTGAGCTAAATCTCTTTGGAGTTCTTTGAGCTTCCTGAACCTGGATGTCCATCTCCCTCCTAAGACTTGTGAAGCTTTGGGCTGCTATTATGATTTCCTCATCTGCTCTTTTCCTTCTGGAATGCCCATAATATGAGTATTTGTTTGCTTAATCGTGTCCCATAAATCCTGTAGACTTTCTTCATTCATTTTTTACTTTTTTTTTTTTTTTTGGTCTATGTTATTTCAAAAGACCTGCCTTTAAGTTCAGAAATCCTTTTTTGTGCTTGGTCTGTTTTTGAACATCTTGATTGTATTTTTTACTTCATTCATTGATTTTTTTTTTTCAGCTGCTCAAGCCTGTTATACATGCAGTTGCTCTGTTGGCCTGGGTACATGTAAGATAGGAGTGGTCCACAGGGCTTTCTCTAGGTTGGGTTGTGGGCACACAGCTACTTGGCTGGACTGAAGGTGTGTCTACTGGGGAACACACATATGGCTGTTTCTCAGACCTATGACATAGCTTCCCAGGTGCCTGGCTATCTTAGAGGCATTTTTATGGGGAATGGCCCAAGAAGCTGTTCTATGAGCCAGGGACACAGCTAAACTTTAAAAACTTTTCAATTAACATATAATGAATGAAGCAGTGTATTTTCTTCTTATGTCTTATTTAATGATGACAATATCACTGCACTACTCTTAGAAATATAAGAAGAAATTCCACCTAAAAATGACTTAAAATATTTTTCTATAGAAAGAACAACCCCTACCACATATACCATATACATATATATCTTACACTGATGCAGTGCTTCATAACCACAAGCATGTTTTACTTACATTTCTTATCTCATCCCTATGAGCTAGGCTCAAGGTTATGTTTTTACCCTCATCTAACACTCCCCTTTACCCCATGTGAATCTTTCTTTCTTTTTTTTTTTTCCTGAGACAGAGTCTCTCTCTGTTACCCCAGGCTAGAATGTCTCAGTGTCATAACTCACAGCAACCTCAAACTCTTGGGCTTAAGCAATTCTCTTGCTTCAGCCTCCCAAATAGCTGGGACAAAGGTGCCCACCACCACACCTGGCTAGTTTTTTTCTTTTTAGTAGAGATAGGGTCTTGCTCTTGCTCAGGCTTGTCTCAAACTCCTGAGCTATAGCAATCTACCCATTATAGCATCCAAGAGTGCTAGGATTACTGGCATGAGCCACCATGCCCACCTTTTTTTTTTTTTTTGAGACATGGTCTATTTTCCGGGCTAGAATGCAGTAGCATCATCATAGCTCTGTGCAACCTCAAACTGCTGGGCTCAAATGATCCTCGTCTCAGCTTCCAAAAGCTGATACTAGAGACATGTGCTGCCATATCTGGTCAATTTTTTTTTTTCTAGAAACCGGGTCTCACTGTTTCCCAGGTTAGTCTACTAGCCTCAAACAAACCCCCTGCTTCAGCCTCCCAAAGTGCTCAGATTATAGGTGTGAGATACCATGCCCAGCCTTACTCTAAGTTGATTTATCACCACTCTTCTTCATAATCTACACCCTCCTCCTACACTCCACCTCCAACCAGAGCCAATTAAATGTCTTTGCTCATATATCTCCTTCTCTGGAAATACCTTTCATTCATTCTATCAATGTTTAGCATAAATGCCATTTCTTCCATTAAGTCTTCCCTGGTGCTTTAATTTAAAAGTAATCATTTGCTCCTTTGAACTGCTTAGAACATTTAGCATTTTATATCTTAAGGGTATTATTAAGGTTTTAATATATGCCTTAATATCTCTGCCATGATGAACTTCATAAGGAAAAAGATTCTCTTACTTAAGATTCATGGGTATCAAGCATAATTATAAGACACATAAAATTTGCTTTGAATATATGAATAAATTTTAAAACAACCCAGCAAATTCAAGGTGTTAAGTTCATTTAACATCTGAGGAAATTGTTTCAGAGAAGGTAAATGGTGCCCTTAAAGCCAGAACAACTAACAGTAAGTGGAGCTGGGACTAAAACTCAGGCAGGTCTTTTGTTCTTTCCATAATAGCCAGATCTAGGTTTTTTAAAATAGTATTTCTATATATCCCATACAAGTAGACTGCATTCACACTAAAGAAAAGAACTACATTAAAATATGGTCATAAATTATATGTGTCAATATTAAATCATGAGTTTAGCGTAGACAATAATTATTTGAATTGATTTTTAGTAATTGACAGTAAGAAGAACTCTAACAACACGAATGAAAACATGCTGTTTAATGTAAAGTTCATATGCTCTCTAAAAGCTGTTATAACTTGGGTTATAATTTCATAACATATAGGCCAGGTATATACACCTGTATACACACCTATAATCCTAGCACTTTGGCAGCCCGAGCCAGGAGGATTGCTTGAGGCCAGAAGTTTGAGACCAGCCTGAGCAAGAGGGAGACCCTCATCTCTACTAAAAATAGAAAAACTAGCTGAGTGTTGTGGCTGCCACCTGTAGTCCCACCCAGCTACTTGGAAGGCTGAGGTGGAAAACTGCTCAAGACCAAGAGTTTAAGGTTACTGTGAGATATGACGCCATGGAACTCTACCAAGGATGACAGAGTAAGACTCCATCTCAAAAAAAAGAAAGAAAAGAAAAATTAGCCAGACATGGCAGCATGAACCTATATTCTCAGCTACTTGGGAATTTGAGGCAGGAGGATCCCTTGAGCCCACAAGTTTGATGTTATAATGAGCTTACATTCTAGCCTGGGCAACAGAGTAAGAACCTCTCTCAAAAAGAAAACTCTCATAATATATTAACATGATTGATAGTCTTAAGAAACACACTTATGGAGAATAATGAGTTTAGTTAATTATTTCTCAAATATCTGCTATCAGCTTTGTTCTGTGTTTGGAATTTGAAACACAAAAATGAAAAATACACAGTCCCTGCAATCAGGAATATTAGTGAGACAGTGATATAAACTTTCTTATTCAGGCACTATTATAATTTTTTTTCCTTTATCTACCCTTCTTGAATCCAAAGACATTATAATGATTAATGAAAGCACTAATTATAATATAATGGATATTTACATAATAAATCTATTTCTAAATCTATTTCTTTGCAGACTTCACTGGGCAAAATTTAATATTTATTAATAGTACACAGTTATCATTATAAGCATAAATAACAAACTCTTGAGGTATAACATTATTTGCCCTTAAATTAAAAGTCTTTGACTGTAAGAACCTTTGAGATTTGTGTCTGTTTTACTGCTCTTTGCGTGTAAGCTTTCTATGTGTCATTTAATTTTATCTCTTTTCTTTTCTTCCAGCCAAACTTCTCCAGTATTTTTTGAGCCCCTACTATATTGTAGGAAGTGTTGTAGATGTTAGAGATACAATGGTGAACAGGAGAAACAAAAGCCTAGGTATCAAAGAGTTTATATTCCAGTGGGAAAACATTAAGAAACAAATATATAATATAATGTCATGTAATTATAAAGCACTCTGAAGAAAACTAATGGAGGCTAAAGGGACAGAACAGATGCTTTTAGAGTAGGGTGATCAGGGAAGGCTTTACACAGACTATAGCATCTAAATAAAGACTTATATAAAGTAAAGGAGTGAGCCATATAGACATCTTGCAGAAAAGCCCATTAGGCAACTATCAAAGTTGTTCAATGAAAATGAGTTTGACATGTTCCAGGAATACTAACAAGGAAAATGTGGTTGGAAACAGACTGAAATGGAGTGAAGCTAAGCTAAAGGGAAGATGACAGAATACAGAGCTAGAAAGGCCCACAGGGGTGAGATTCTGTAGGGTCTTACAGGCAATAGTAAATTGTTGGAATTTTCTTTTTTTTTTTGTAGAGACAGAGTCTCACTTTATTGCCCTAGGTAGAGTGTCGTGGCATCACACTACTCACAGCAACCTCCAACACCTGGGCTTAGGTGATTCTCTTGCCTCAGCCTCCCAAGTAGCTGGGACTACAGGCGCCTGCCACAATGCCCGGCTATTTTTTTGTTGCAGTTTGGCCGGCACTGGGCTTGAACCCGCCACCCTCGGTATGTGGGGCTGGCGCCCAAACCACTGAGCCACAGGTGCCACTCAGAATTTTCTTTCTATAAAAGAAACTATGAACAGATGTTGAATAGGTGAGTGACATGATCTAACTTACATTAAAACAAAAAAAGAAGACACTGGTGGCTATTAGGAGGCAAGTGGCTGCAAGGAGACAAGTTTGAAAAGCTGTTGTAGTACACGGAACAAGAAAAGGTTGCCTAGGTGAGGATGGCACTGACAGAGACAGTGAGAAGTGGTCAAATCTAGAACATATTTTGAGGATAGAGCAACAGGATTTGCGGATCAACTGTGGATGAAATATGAGGGGAAAGAGGCACTGAAAGATTTGGCCTGAGAAACTGGATGAAAGGTGATACCATGCATTAAAGAAACCATATTTGGGAATAAAAATCAAGGGATTTTTTTGTCCATGTAAGTTTGAAATGTCAACTGGACATCCAAAGAGCTAACCAGATATCATCCAAAAGAGAAAAGGTATGTACTTGGAAGTCATTAGCTAATAGCCTTAGGCTTAAATAAGACTGTCTAGGTAGGAAATGAACCTAGACAGAGGAAATTAAAGGACTGTGCTTAGCAACACACCCAGACATTTCAACATCACAAAGAAAAGTATAGCTAGCAAAGGAGACTACGAAAGAACTGCCAATGAAATTTAGTAGGAAAATCAGTTCAGTGTGAATTCTTCAGGAAAAAACAGTCAAACAAAGTGTTTCAATATGTAGCAATTGAAAATGTCAAATTCTTTGGGGAAAATTTATTAAAATTATGCCTTCCTCACTGCTGTATAATTTCCTGATGTTCAGAGTGTGTTGTTCTAGCAATTCCTTCCTACCTCTAATTTCTTACTTCTATAGAATAGGACATTATATAACCGAGCTTCTTAAAACTATATGCAAACCTCTAACTAGGTTGTGGGCCAGGCACAGTGGCTCACTCTTGTAATCCCAGCACTTTGGGAGGTGGAGGCAAGAGGATCATTTGAGGTCAGAAATTTGAGAACAGCCTGAGCAACACAGCAAGACCCTACCTCTCTAAAAAATAAAAAATTAGCTGGGTGTGATGTAGTGACACACATCTGTCATCCCAGGTATTTGTGAGGTTAGGGCAAGAGGACTGCTTGAGCTCAGGAGTTTGACATTGCAGTGAGCTATGATGATGGCACTGTACTCTAGCCTGGGAAACAGAGAAAGATCCTTATCCAAAAAAAAAGGTTCTAGAAATGACGTGAGAGGATCTCCAATAAACAAAGTGAATGAGTTTCAGTGAATGAATTTTGTAA
>CAUYQV010114224.1:0-19190 GCA_963574575.1 Galagoides demidoff | reverse complement strand
ATGGCATCACAGCTCATAGCAACCTCCAACTCCTGGGCTCAAGCGAGTCTCCTGCCTCCACCTCCCAAGTAGCTGGGACCACAGGTGCCCGCCACAACACCCGGCCATTTTTTGGTTGCAGCCATCATTGTTGTTTGGCGGGCCGGGCTGGGGATTCGAACCCGCCACCTTAGGTGTACGTGGCTGGCGTCTTAGCTGATTGAGCCACAGGCGCCGAGCCTCATACACTGTTTTCACTGCTTGCCCCCGACCCAGCAGTTGTTTCAGCACTCCTGCTATTCAGTGATTTAACACCTCACCTGAGTGACGGCAACATTCGTCCCATCGGTGACCTCCACGCTCATATTATAGATGGACCTCTGCTCTGCATCCAAAGGCTTTGCGATGACAATTGTCCCAACACCCTTCTCTGCGTCAAAAGAGCTGTCAAAATTCCCCCCTGACAAGTTCACAGAAATAACATGAAATTAGCACATCTGAGAAGTTACTACACGTATTAAAGCATATATCTTTAAAGGGAGCTCTTACATAGAAATGTTTTTGACAGGCATCCCTATGGCTCAATTTTGTACATCTTAAATGGGACCTCTTTATTCCTAATTTATATTTCAAAACGCAGCCTCTACAATGCATCACAAATGTCATAAAAAGGGAATATATTGCAAAGAAAATTCTCAGCAGTGATGGTAGAGTGTGAAGCATAAACTGACTCCAGAAACTATTTAGAAACCTGAAGACCCTCCAACCCCTGTGGCTTCTGTAGAAATTTGTACTTTTTTTTGTTTTTCCAAAGTAGATTAAATTCTAACTAAACAAATAGTCCAACTATTATTCACAAAATGAGAAGACACTTAAAGTCTATTTCAGGATAAATGGTAAACATTTGGCTGGTGTAATTCAGATTTCCTCATTTATATGTCAGAAATAAAATTCTAAATCCTGGGAAGAAAAAGCAAAAAACATTTTAATTTCATATTAAGAATTCTATATCTGTAAGTGGGATACTTTTAGAATTTTTTTCTGCCATCTTGACAGTGGGAATTATTTTTCTTCTAACAAAGTTGAAAATTTATGAGAGACTCACAAAATAAAATTGGGAAAGAAGTAGAGAAAACAAAAGCTTATGTGACACTGACTTATGAAACAATTTATATAAAAATTTTCCCTCCATGCCCCCAGGGACAGGTGTAAGGCACAGTCAGTGATGGGTATGTTTAAGACAATATTGCCGTTGTTTAAACTACTGCTGATATTGCTATCTCTGTGAACAAAAGTGTGGTTTATGATGTTCCCAAATGAAAGATTTTTTTTTTAAGAAGCAGAGACAATAATAGCATAAATGCCAGGATGACTTTAATTATGGATATATTAGTATATGTTCACCGCTCTATTTACTTTAGTCTGAAATGTTGTGGGTGTCAATTTTGGTTTTAGATAGTAATTTTATTTAACTACAGTAGGTAGGACCATGAACTTACTGATTTTCATATTTTAGAATTGAAATCTTGGATTTTCTTACATCTGTATTGTTTGAATTTCATTTTTATTCTTTTTTTAAAAAATTTTTAAGACAGATGTGGTTGCATTTTTCATTTTGCTAATCAATGAACAAACATTTTTGTGATATTATAATTATCAATGGGCAGATCAGTTAAGAGAAAGTAAAATTTTTACTGAATAACTAGACTTTGATATACAGTGAGTCAAAATAAATAATACGGTTTACTTTAAAAAAAAAAACCTGGTCATATATATTTCCAATACTTATTGCTTGCAGCTGTCATATACACTTAAGATTATTTAATTGGAAGAGAGAAAAATAATTGCCCTTGACATTTAATTAAAGTTATGGAGATATGAGGATACCAGAGAATTGGTTGGAGATTATATACTTTTTCAGAAATTTCATCTAAAAAGAGGCTCATCATCCAATTAATATCTTTAATTGATTTACTGAGGAGCACTAAATGTTAACTCCAAAGAAATCTTTTGAAGAACAGGATAAGGAGACAGAGGGGAAAGTCTGTACTAAGAAGAGACGCAAGCCTGGGCTGCCATTTCATGTTGATAGCTGCATGGAATCCACCGGAAGGCAGATGCGAGCGCCTCGAATAACCAGCTTTACAAGCAAAGAAAAATCATTTGCCGGCAAGGGGTACATTCTGGAAAAAAAAAAAAAGACAAAAAAATCCCACAAACAAGAACAGCAAAAACCTTACCATGGAAACTTAAAAAAAAAAAAATTGCCTCAAAAGACTCACGGAGTAGGAAAGAGGAGAACATAACCTCTCAGGTTGTTTCTGATGGTTTGTATCAAACCACATTCAGAATCATCGTTAGGCTGTTTTCCTTACAATTATTTTAGAAGGTGAAAATTTGCAGGTCAAGGTAAAAGAAAAATGATGCCAATTTTATGCAACTTTAGTTTGCTCCAGTTTCATGATTAATGAAAATAAAATTTAGAGATTGTACCAGCAAAGATTTCCAGTCTCCGTTACTGTTCACAGGGAGAGGGAACAGCCCTATTTACTCTCGCTCACTGACTTACACTCACATTTTTTCCCCTTAGGGCCCTATTTAAAAATATGTAATCATTGCATGCGGTTAGTGGCATAAAATTTATAGGGCATGGAGATGGTGTGCTTTTTCTTAGTTGTTTGCTGTTATCAAATAACTTTTTTTTTTTTTTTTAATGAAAGAGAGGACAGGCAGAATCAACTAACATTTTTGGCTACTTTTATGATTGCCATTCTTTTACAGTTCTTTCTCTTTCTCTCTGTGTGTGTCCCCTTCACTCACTGTGACTGTTTCAAATACTCTGGACCAGAAGCCTCTACAGGGGCAGGTGAGAGAGACCCTGAAGCAAGCAGGGCAGAGAGAACTCTCCCTCCCTCCCAGCAGAGCTAGCAGCCGCTGCTACACGGTCCTAGGACATTTGCTCCTAGTTGAGCCAAGATTTCATGTAAAACAAAATCTTCCCTGAGTTTTAAAATGAATTTCTGACATGGGACCGCAGAATCTAGACCAGCAGTTCACCATCAACCCTCACACAATTTAACAACCTACCACTTAAGCATCCCATTTCATAAACGACTCCACATCTCTCCCCCGGGGCTCATTTTTCAGGCTCCCTTTTAGCCTGAGAGGCTATTTCATTTTCATAGGAAACCGTGCCCAAATCACCCAGGGTGAGAGTATCAAGTGCCAGGAGTCCGTTTCCACTGGCAGCATCCCGTTAAACAAGGTGTGCTTGCTCAGAGCCAGTAACACAACATGCAAAGCCAGAGTGTGCTCGGTGCAGGGGCGTCAGCGAAACAAAAGGTGGGGACAGGGAGGAGGATACTGCCGAGCCGGTTTGAGCTTCAACCAAGTGGGAGATTAGAGAAGCCCCAGGCTGAGCATTGCTGCAGGGGTGTGCGGCAGAGATGGTTAAAGCGAGGTTGTGAACAGCCCACATAACAGATAATTCACATCAGGGACATTTCTCTTGGACCACTGTTGGCCAAGACAGGTGTAATAGAGTAAACAAAGAGCAGAAGAGGCATATTGGATTTCTATCAGATTCTAAAGTTAAACTTAACAAGCGGGAATGTCCTAACGGGTTTAAAAAACGGGGCACGAGTGAAAATACTTTGAGCCAGCAGCTACCGCCTCAATGCTCCAGGCAGCAGAGCGTGGGGCTGGTTTAGTTAAGATTTTCTTTTACAAAGGGTACGTAGCACCACCTTCTCTCAGTAAAGAGATCCAGTGGTGAAAATCACCCAGCCTCCCCTTCAGAGGAGCTTCCAGGACTCTATCCAGTATCATCCCACTGCACGTGTAGTTATAAAAACACCAGCCCAAATCTAGTCCTCAGCAAGGGGAAGTATTATGTGAGAAGCTTCCAGAACACTGAGCTGCTGAGTCTCAATGAATTAAGAGAGCCGTCTACAAGCTGTTCAGTCAGGCTGAGTGTGTACACTGAACTTAAGGAAAAATGTTAAACACTAGTTATGGTTTCATCGTGAATAATTTTCTGCCTTGGAATGAAAGCAAGCACAGTACCCAGCTGAGGACAGTGATTACGATGAAGGCAGGAGGCACTGGGCAGAGGTCAGGAAACGGTGGGAGGAGGGAAAACCCCTCTGGAATCTTTCGTAAAGTTCATTTTCTTAAAACACTAACGTATTGATAGGATGTGTTTCAGGCTGTCTGTTATTTTCCCATGTCTGCTCAGATGCACGCCTATAGACTAGATTGTTGCTATGGAGAAAAGAGAGACTTATTTGGGATCCGATGAGGGAAAGAGGGCAGAACAAGAGAAATGAAGTGTTTGATGCTAATTTAATGACTCTGAGCAAAAGTCACCCTGATGGAGAAATAGCTGTATTAGAAGTCACATGCGAACATGGCTTCTCTCAGGAGAGCTGGGTTAAGAGTGTTGTGTTAACGAAATACGACCACCTGGTTTGGGGGAGACCCAGAGATGCCCAAGCTCTCGTCAGGGAACAAGGCCACTGGTAGAGCTATTAAGAGAGTTTAACTTGCCTCATTGATCCAACCCTAAGCCATAGCTCCACTGGCGACGAGGTTCAAGAAGGACAAGTGGAAGCTTAAGAGATAGCAGCAAATAAGGCTGCAAAGTCTACAGGCACCTACAACAAGCTCAGGGTCAAGGCAGCCTTTACGGATCGGCAACACGAACATTTTTCTAGAGATGGGCCTACATGCTGGTACTCTATGTCAGTGAATTATTTTCCAAAAATAGCCCCTCTGCTCTCTCTGTGGTGGGTGAGATAGATAAATATAGATATTTTAGGTGCTTACTAGCTCCAAGGAAAACCATCTTTCTATTCTAAATCAGGCAAAAAAGCTAAAAGAATGGGTGGCCGCACCCTCCATCTCTGTGAGTGCAGAGGAATTGTTTGAAGCGCGTAATAATGGCGGCCTTCACAATTCAAGTATTTGCCACCAGGATCAAGATATGGGGACTGAATTGTGGACCAGATTGTGTGCACATCAGAGAGTCTGTAAACCGGGGAGCCGGGGACTTGCCATCATCGTCTCCTGAGAAGTGTGAAGCTATGTGATCGAGCCACAAAGGATTATGGGTGATTTGTGTTCCTTTCAATTTCTCTCTCTTTTAACACAGAGAGGGGACATGCTGTGCGTTGGGCTGTTTCAACACAGAACAGCTGAACTTTATTATGTTTCCTTTTAATTACAGCTTTCTTAACTCCGTTATAAGTGGAGCTTCTGTTTCTGGAAGCTGAAGACACTTAGCTACATGACATCCTAAGCAGCCATCTCTTTGGAGGCCCAAGAAAGTGTCTGGCAGATCCTTGGTGCAAAGGTCCAGGCCTGGGAACAAAATTGCTCATCACACAGTTTTGTGAATTCGTAATCATGGTGGGAGGAAAAGAAACACAGTTAAACTAGAATTGGGTAAATTTGGAAATGAGGCTATCCTCTTGTGTATAAAGCATGCCTGAAACATTATTTCTGCTTGCCTAAGGTACATTCATTAGTCATCGCATTTGTAAGCTGTATGTGCCGGGCCAGGAAGGTGCAGTATCTGTAGGGGTGTCTGAATGCACTGGGTCTGCAGTGGAACCCAATCTTGACTCCCCTCAGAAGATTCATAAGCATATTTACCTAGGCAAAGATCGCACCTAAATGTAGACTTCACTTCAGATGCATGCTGACATTACGTGCCTTGGGCCTCTTCTTAGCACCTACCGCGCACTGCTAAGTTTCATAAGCACTGAAGGGCGCTGCTCCCTCTCTTTCCTTTCTATGTTAGCTTGGCCCCAAGAGGACGCTTAGGTAAGGCAGAAGGGAAGAAAGAGATGAGCGTTTCTCTGGCTGAAGAAATCTTAAAAGTGAGAATGAAACATCTGAATATGATAAAGGAAACAACAGGTGTTTAGAGAAGGGGAAATAGACTGTCAGCAAATTGAGAAAAAAAAAAAAGCGACTCTGATACATTAGAAAGATTTTCAAAAGGGGGCTTGGTGGAAGGGGGACCGTATCGATGCTGAAAGCAACCAGCACCTGGAAAAGGACTTTACTTCTGCAGTGCAATGAAGAGTTGGCATTTTAAGATGTTGCCAGCTGGATGTGGGGATGGAAATAAAATCATGTTTTGTTTGGGCACCTGGCCCAGTAAGTCCAATTTGTAGAAGAAGCTTGGCTGGAAGTTACCAGGTTTCCAGTGATATCTCTCTGACAGAGGATCCAGCCCACAGGCCAACCCTGTGGGTCTTCATTAAGGAGGCTCCTCAGCGCCCTGAGACCAAGGGGATTCTGCAGGAAGAGTGTAGTGTTGAGAAACACAAAGACAGAGAAACCCGAAAACTGATGCCATGTTCTTGGTAATGGCTCCCAGATTTGTACTTGGAGCAGATTAAAGGGATTCCTTCTCGGCAGTGCGCTCATCTATAATCTGCCCCTCTTTTCCTGGACTGGTGATGTTCCTATTTATCAAAGGTGCCAATGAGAGGGAGCGCAGTGGAAGGTCACACTGACCCTGGACAGGTCAGGGTGAAGGTACTGGCTGCCTAAGGCATCTCCGTCAGTCACCAGAGTTTGCTCCACTTGCCTAGGACGGTAGCAACAGAAGCACTGGCAGGCAGAAGGCATGAGGGGACACGGGCTTTGACCTGAAGGGTCAATGATGGGGACAGGATAACTCAGACAGGAAAAACTTGCAATGAAGGTTACATGCGGTGCTACTAGGCATGTTTACCCATACACAGTCACACAGGTGTGCAGGAGGGTGCAAGTATTGTGAGCTGGGCCTGGGTAACTGGGGGCGGGGGCTGGTGATGAGTCCGAGCATAGGAGAAAGGTGTGTTTGTGGGAAGTAGAGCCCATGTGAGGTGTCCAGGGTCATGAGGATGGTAGGTGGGATGTGTGTGTATCAGGGAGCTGTGTACGTGGGCCATGCCCGGGGGGAGAGTGGCACTGCCAGGCTGTGGAGAGGCCTGCAAACTGGAGCGTCCAGGGAGGAGGGGTGTAAACGGTGGCTGAGGAGAGAGGTCGGTTCCTCTCCCCACTCGGGACAGCACACGGGTGCCTGTTGGCTGTTTGGTTTCTACTGTGCTCTTCTTCCGGCTATTTAAAAGGACTTGCCCCTGACACGTCCCTGAAGACTCAGCTCTGGAGACACGTCTTAGAACCGGGATGCATTTTCTGCGACTCTGATCAGGGGTGGCAGTGAAGGGGTCACTGAAGGGGGCTGCAGAAATGGCCAGGCAATGAACACGTTGCCCCAGAAATGAAGCAACTTGATTGGATAATATCTTAGTGAGCTGCGAACTACAGGGCAGATAAAGAGCTGGGCACATCTTTTACGGATGGAAGAGGTTCCACTCCAAATATGTTACCAGGAGATGAAGAAGAAGTTGAAAGGTTGGAATGAGGATGGCCATGTACAGGGGTGGTGTGATTAATGCCAATTACGTAAAACAAAGAAGCTTTACTGTCATTCCATAAAATGTCATATGTGGAAACAAGGCCTTTCTTTTTGGGAGTTCAGAGACCTCTCTGCCAGGATTTCTACCAGTGAACTCTCTACCAGAGAACTTCTCTCCCACGGGGGCCTCGGGGTGTTCTTTTTCTGAGCCTAATTCATACTGCTGGGGAACTTTCTAAATGCTTCCCCCAGACCCAGCTGGTCCTGGGAAGGAAGGCAGGTTCTTGCCCATCCTATCCCGGCAGAGAACGGTGGAAGGAAATGATTCCCCCAGACCAGCTCTCTGCTGGGTTCCCTGCCGCCTACAGAGAAGTGTGGGCTCGGCCTGCTGTCAGATGAGGGCTGCACACACTCCGCCCCTCTCCCACAGCAGACTGTTCTGTTTCCCAGTGCTCTGCACACAGTCCCCCTCCAGTGCCTCTCCCCATAGGTCACCGAGGGCCACGGGGCTGCCCTGCCCGTTCCTTTTGCAGCCTGGTGTGCTTGCTTGCTTTCTTTCAAGGAATTTAAAGGTTGGCTCCCAAGGTCCGCCCTGCACGCTTCCATCTGCTTTCTCTATTCAGCTTGTGCAGGGGCTGAACCGGCTATATATCTAGGTTCCATTTCCTGCCCTTCCTTCCGTGGACAGCAGCCAGGGGACTCTCCTGATGGGGCTTTTTGGTATATGAATGGCATTACTGCTGCAAAACTGAGGGGCTGGAATACATTTCAATTTATTTTTCAATTGGAAAGGGTCCAGTGAAATAAACCAACCTACGAAAAAGAGAAAAACAAAACAACAAAAAGCCCACGTTCCTCAAAACCAAAGAAAAAAAAAATCAAACCCCCCCCCCCAATCCAAACCCATCAAACCTCAAACAAAGGAGTCATTGGATACGAGTACTGTAATAGCTGTTAGAGGCCAGTCTGAAATCTGTGGGCTGCACTTCAGCCTGTCACAGGCAGTTATGAAAGATGTAATTCAATTTGCTTTGGAAAAAAAAAAAAAACCCGTAAAAGGCAGATTGGATAGCTGTATTTAGCAAATGTGTGTGCACTAAGGGTACCTTCTGTTGAACAGTTCTGCCCACAAGCTGTCTGTAGAATATAGAACATCTCTCGAGCATGCTTGCCACCTTGAAGCAGGGCAGTCGGGAGCAGAAAAAAAAAAGAACAGAATGCAGAAAAAAGGTGAAGAAAAAGAGAGAAATGAAGGACAGCAAGTCTAGTACCATCAATACATTTAGAAATGAGATTAGCCAAGTGTGACAATAGAATTTAAATGGTACACAGAACGACATTAAGATCGCAGTAAATAACGTACTATGGAAAATCCAGCCAGAGAGCACTTTCTGTTCAGCTCAGCTACAGAATCAGAACGAAAGCACAGGTTGACTATTCATTTTACTGGCTCTTTTGTACTCCAGCACTGTACATCTTTTCATCTTAGCACTAAATGTTAGTTAGTCTTTTTTTTTTTTTTTCCTAGTTGCTCCAAACAGGCAATTATCCCGTTGCATGATATTGCCCTGGAAGACTCGAACTTACCAACTATGTCAAACCACAGAGGGGTGTTAGCCGGCTGCACAGACACCACCCCCACAATCTCAGTTACTCTATCGCTTTCCATGACTGTGAAATTATAAAATGGCTCATCGAACGTCAGCGGGATAGGTGAAGGGGGCGGCTTCTTAATCCACTCAATGTGCAGGCGGGCCGTGGAGGACTTCTGCGGGCGCCCATTGTCCACTGCCTTTATCTACTCACACACGGAGAGAACACAGAAAGAGGTCTTAGAGCTCCGATCCCTGGGGAAGCTGGGGCCTGTCACTCCTACGTTGCGGGGCCAAGACTCCTTCCTCATCACAGTGTCAGCAACGGGCGGGGGGGAAGGATGGAGACCTGGGGAGAATGGGCTTGGGAGGAGGGGGAAGAGCCTCGTCACGTGGGGGCCTCACACCAAGATCACCAGAGGCTTATCTGAACCGCTGCCAGCTCTGCAGATTCAGAGTCCTTGAAAGAAACGTCACCCTTACGGTTTGTGGTGTTCTGTGGGCGTGAATGATAGCTACACGAGTAGGAATAGCTAATTTGATTCTTGACAGCTTGACCCTGAACCTCGCCTCTGGTGATAATTCTCCAAAGAGTAGAGAGTGTGTTGTGAATCCGTATTTACGTGGGAATGATGCCTGAGGAACTTGGTGTGTGGTGGGGGCTGGAATTTGCAGCTCCTTCCTCCTGCTCTATTCTGGAAAAGCGCTCGGCTCACACAGGACACCAGAAGGGTGACAGGAGTCAGGGTGGGGAGGGCAGAAGCCTGGGGCTGACTGCCTTGAGGCACCTGCTAAGGGGGAAGGGGACTCTGGGTGGCAGCGTGGTGGGGAGGACAGTGCCAAGAACTCCTCTCTGTGGTCGTAAGTCAGTGGAACGTGGGTGAAGGAGGGCGCGTCTCCTGGCCCAGCTGTGCAGGGTGAGCTGCTATGGAGTCCTGGGCTCAAATAGGAGGGCCACAAGTCACACGTGCAGAAAACCGAAAAGAAGAAAGCCCCAATCAAAATAAATTTTACAAGGCTTTTTAAATATTTCATTTAAAAAACATTTATGGGCACATGACTAATAATTATAACTTTTGAAGACACTGGCAAGTTATAGCACCTTACACGTCGATGGATTACTCTGCCCCCAAACGTCCTCGTCGGATGGAGAACCCGTCAAAGCACACCTCTTAAACCAGGTTCCCCAGGAGCTGAGACAGAGATTTGGGTACAAACGGCTTGAGGGGAAGGGGAATACTCTTAGGAGAAAGGGAATAAAGAGATCAGAACAGGCAGGGTAGGAGCTAAACAGGGATGGGTCCCTGTGAAACCATGGCATCCCATGGGGAGCTCTGACTTAACTGTACCACGGAGATGGATCCACCTTGAAGCAAGGGGGTTAAACTTTAGCATCTGGGTGTCTGTTGTTCAGTCACTGGCTATGGGCTGCTAAGCTGGGGGTGGGAGGTGGACTCTCTAGCACCAAGCATCAGTGGGGGATGATTCTTGGAGGAGGGGGAAGCTGTGAGCCCTCAGCAGCCAGCACTGTAACAGCTGGGGGATAGACAAACCAGCCTGGTGAGGGGGGTCTGGGCAGGGCACCAAGAGCATCTACAGACGTCCATACAGCCCGCAAAGATTTCCACACTGCGAGCCTCACACAGCAGCAAGTATTACACCAGAGCTTCCAGTGGTGGAAATACCTCTGCTATGTTACTATCTTCCTTTTTCTACCCACTGTTCTGGATTCATTACTGAGCAGGGGAAGAACCCACATCCAGACGACAGGAGTGAAAAACATAGATCAAAGGAACTCAGGGCATCCTTCAAAATACTAAAGCCCTGACCATACACAAGCAGACCAGGCTGAGGACGAAGACTGGGTGGCGGATAGTGCCAGCTCTCAGTGACTCCTGGGACCCTGGATGGTGCCCATCACTTGCAAGGATGACCACCTCCTCTCTGGAACAGGTGCCGCCGGGCTCAAGGGGTCGGGGGCGGAGGAAGCACATGGTACCTTGGATATGGGAACATATGACATGGTACCCCCATTGTGTTTTTTATTTTTCCAATGTAATGAAAAGTTTAGTTCTTAATACTTGAGAACACTTTTTACAGAAGAAACTTTGCTGTGACTTGTGCCTCCCAATCTACATGGCTAAATCCATGTGCCATCACGTTGTCAACAATTACAAAAGTTGTTTTCTACGGAAAGTCTTGGGGACGTGGTGAGCGGTGGGTGGGATGTGGGGACTGCAGCTCCCGTGCCTTAGTTTACATCATGTTTATATCTTTGAGCTGCAGAGAGTGCGGCCGAGTATGTGGTGGACACACTATGGCCTGGGCATGGGGGAAATGCGGACAAGACACAGCTTGGCACCATCTCAGTACTTAAGAATGTCCCCAAAGCAGGCAGTAGCTCTCACCTGTCCTGGCCTCCCAGAAAGATGCCTTCCACAGTCATCAATGGCTTAACACCTTCCTCTAAAGATTTAGTGCTCAAAGGCATATACACAAACAAGAAAGTCACCCCGTCCCCAAGCAACACCGCCTGGGGAGTTCTGAAGCTCTTACCGTTAGGATGTCGTAACTCCCTGCTGTAAATTGCTTTCTGGAAGAAACCATGCCAGTTTTAGGGTCAATAAAGAACTTCCCATCATCATTTCCATCCACGATACTGTAGGAGATTTCAGCATTGGGGCCCTCATCTCTATCGAACGCGAAAGCCCGGTAAATGGGCTCCCCCCTCTTCTTCCGGTCACGTTCGGGCAGCTTGATCTGGTAGACCTTCTCCGGGAACTGAGGCTTGTTGTCATTTTCATCTTGAACCTGAACCACCACCCAAATGGTTGACTGTTTTGGAGACGGACCACCATCTGTCACAGTCACCTGAGTTTTCAAAAAGAAAACACGATGTGATCAGAAAGGAGGAGCATTGTCCTGGCTCTCCTCCCACTGCCCATCCCTCCCGTAAGGTGGGTTTGGTGACCTAAGGTCCGTCAACTTGTCTTCCTTCTGAAGTTTATGTCAAATGCATAACTTTTCATAGCTCATCCACAAACAGAGGGGTTACCCCAAACCCAGTAAGGAAAATCTTCGCTAAAAGGGTGGCAGGGAAGTGGGGCTGTCTTTGTCTCTGAGGCTGCGATATCAAATGAACACAGACGGTGTAGCTTTTAAACAACTGAAATGTATCAAGGGGTGGGGAACCTGCAGCCTCAAGGCCACTTGTGGTCCTCCAGTTCCCCAGTTGGCCCCTCCACCGAATCTAAACTTTGCAGACCAAATCTCTTTATCAAAAGAATTAGTTGTGTAAAATTTGGACTCAGTGAGAAGGGCACACTCACGATCTAGAGATCCACAGGCCCCCCACCCTTTTAGATCCACTGCATTTATAAAAGCTGGCATATTTTTTAAAGTTAATCTTACCAGCTACTGAGTCTGCTGGTGTCTCGAACTTGAACTTCCCAGTTTCTAGACTTAGGAGCAATAAATGTCTGTTGTTGAAGCCACCCAGCCTATAGTATTTTGTTACCACAACCCAAGCAGACTAAGGCACATCTTCATGTAAAATTTGATTTTTACCTTGTCACTGACCTAAAGGAAAACTGTGATATATATACTTCACTATTTAGAGGCATGGTTTAAAGTACATTTAACACTTAAAATGTTTTTACCCATCACAAAACAATTTTTTTTCCATCTTTGAAAAAAGGGCCAGAGATCTGCTCCCCGTGTCTCTGTGATGCTCCGGGTGTGTCTGTGTAAACTGAGAGAAGAGAGTAATGAACACGTGGGGTTCAAGGGTTGTCATGGCCAATAGAAAGTCTTTGAGGCTGAGTGTGAATAGTTTTCTGATTGGTCATTGCGATGATAATCACTATGAGACTAATGCCCATCGTGCACATGGGGAGTCCTGGTTTATAAAGCATTCTTTCATGCGTGATCTCATCTCCTTTCTAGAACAGCCTCTGCAGTAAGTGGAGCAGGTTCATTTATTCCCATTTCACAGATGAGAAAAAAGAGGCCCTCAGATCCCGTTAGCTAGGTATTGAACTTCTCCGAAATCTGTAAGAACTGATATTTAATCTTTAAATTATTACCTTGTGTAAAACAGATTATATAACTTCAAAATATGCATTTGGAGGCTGGAAGGAACATAAAGACACACAAAGTATCAACAGGAGAAAAACAACTGGGAAGCCAATAACTGATACAAAGGCCCCAAAATGTGGCAAAACAAATTAAAGGCTTTTGCAAAATGGAATTGCAATCTAGTTCAGTTTCTCTTACAAGCTTCCTAGGAGAATAGCTTTACTAGACTCAGGATACATTTTCATAGGTGTTCTCTTGCTTTTTTTAAGAAAATAATCAATCAATTTCCTTCCAAGGTTATTTTCCCATTGGTTCTTTATATTTCACAAAAGATCCACGTCGGGGCCAATTTGTGCTAAGTCTGGATTTCGACTCAGGAGCTAATTCCTGGACAGCTGAGTTCTGAAGAGGCACGTCCTGTCGCTGCTGCCAAAGTCAAGCAGTACACTCCCCAGTGAGCTGTGTGGACCCAGACACACTGACTGTTTTGCTGTCTTTTCCTCGTGAACAGCCAGCGCCCTTCCAAACTCAGGCAACTCTCGCTGTCTTCATGGTGCACACAATCACCCCCTTGTTGCCCGTCGCTGAGTGCCCTGCACAGGGCTCTGAGATAGCACTCTAGAGCCGCCTCAGGGCCAGGTGGTGTCAAGGAAGCAGCCTCTTTTGCTGCCAGTTCATCAGAAGACCCTGCTGCTATTAAAATGCTTCCTTTGTAGTAGACCTGATTTCCAAGCACAGGCCCTTGAGACGTCTACCTGCAGGTGGGAAGAGGGGCACTGCCCAGGCTCGCGCAGCAGCCCCCAGGAGTGCCAGGGAAGTAGGGTCACCTAGTCACTCCCTTACCTTAACCGCCCAGCTCCCTCAGGCCACAGGGCACCCTTTGGGTCCGGCAACCCTCTCTCTTCCCTGGAGCGCTGTCCCTGGCCCTTCACTGCACCTTGCCTACTCATCTTTTAGGTCCCACGGAAATTCCCTTCCTCCGGGGCTGCCTTCTCAAAACTCAGTCCAGTTCTGGCTGCCCTGCCCCCTGTTGAGCCACTTCAAGAACCCCTGCTTGTCTTTTGTAGCACTTAGGTTGTGGAAACTAATTAAACATGATTCTCCACTCAGGTAGATAAGCCATGTGAGGACCAAGACAAGCTGTGCGCGTTCCATTCTCCGCTCTCACGGCTGAGCCAGGCCACACGGAACGGGCTCCACAGATGCTTGTTAATGACTGAGACTCTGATTCAGGCCCTACTTGGGCAATCTCTTTAGCCAAAGCTGTCTTCCTTATAAAACTTTCAGAGACCATTCAAGGCCCTTTACGAGGCAGCCCCAGCCGCCTTTCTGCCTTTTTGTTAATTATTCCTCCATCTCCCGACCCACAGTTTCAACAACTACCCACATGTTGGTCATTCTCCAATGTGTATCTCCTGGGCCTAAGCCCATTTCCTGAGGGCCAAACTGACACGCTCAACTAGCTACCAGGAATCTACTCTTTGGATCTTTTACTTACACCCCCAAAGTCACAAACTGGAATCACCACCCTCAATCCTCCCCCCTCGCCTATGTCCACTGTCTGAATGAATGGCACCCCCCACACCTGCACAATGGTGCACCCAGAGTCCTGGCTTCCATCCACAGTTCTCCTGTACACCCACCACACCAGTCTCTCCTGCCACCCTGCTCTAGGCTGAGCTTTATTGGCTCGTTGCTTGGATGGCTACAGTCGCCCCCTGGCCTATCCACCTCCAGCCGTCACCTTTATTGTGAAGTGTTATTTCTTCTTCAAAAATCTGCCTGTGTCGTTATCTGCATCATGCTCTTCAGGGGCTCCTTGAGGGCAAGGACCTGGTCAGCCTTGATTACCAGCATCCACTGTCTGCCACTCTCCCACCTCTATGTCCAGTTACACAGTGACCCAGGGAGGACCTGAGGATGCCGTGTGCTTACACCATTTGCCTCCATAGAATGCTTTCTTCTGGGAATACACCTGACTTATTCCAGAGGCTTCCACCCAACACTCCTGAGACGCCATTCCTCGCCTCCTGCAGTCTGATGCAGGGCTCTCTGCGCTCCCACTCCACAGTGGACACACTTTTAGGTGCTAACTACCATCCTGGGCTTTCAGTCTCTGCCTCGTGGTCTCCATTCAGCCAGTCTAGACTGTGTGCAACTTGAGGTCAGGGATTGTGTCTTACTCAGGTTTTTTTTTTTTTTTTTTTTTTAAATATTCTGGCACCTGCTTCAGCTCTGAGTGCCAAATAAATATATAGTGAAATCAAGAATTAATTTACTTAAAATTCTTCCCTATTATAATAAATAAAAAGAACACCCAGCCAGTAAGGCTGTGTATAAGGAGTTAGCATATAATCTCCCCAATGCTTCTAGCTCTGGGATTCTGTGGATGGTGACTGAGGGGTGGGGCAGACGTGAGTTACTCAAAAGCAGGGACTTTGTTAATTTTGCCTTTTTTCTGAAAACTAGAGTACTCTTGGTAAACGTTTGCTGCCCTGAACCATATTGCTAACTTCAAGGTCTTAATTTCAATTATTATTTTTCCGGGCCCACCCATCTGCCCTTCTATGTTTGTACCTGGAATATTAACCGTGGCTATTTACATCAGCTTCTCAGACTACATATTTCATGGTACCTTAGTCCTCAACCCGCCCCTTGAAATCAGCCCATAGGGAGGGAGTAGCAGCACTGGAGATGGACGCAAAACTAACTGAGATAAATCCCCACCGCCTCCTCCCCTGCATCATTTTTCATTAACGATGTGAGAAATGACCTATTGTTTAGAAATGATCCATGAGTACTCGTACCCTGTCGCAGTGGACCGGAATACAGAGTCATCCTAACTTACAGCTTCTGTCATCACCGATCAATAATTGGTGGTTCTGGCAATTAATCAAAAGCCTGAGAGCTTAATTTCCTTTTGGTGCTAATACCAAATAAAAGGACCTGAAAATAGTTCAGTGACACAGAAGGGGAGATAGCCCGTTTCATTTTCTTGTGGTGCCTCTGTGGTCTGCGAACGCCAGGCAAAACCAGAATGGTCTGGGAGGATTATACTGACACAATTAACAAAGAGGAACAAGTCTTCAAGTCTTTTCCTGGAAGATGCCTGAGGTTTATGGGACCAGCAGTGGATGGGATGCTGAAAAGTCTGGAATTAGGCACTTGGTGGAAGGGAATGCTCCTCACTCATGGAAACAACTTATTTTTACTGTCTCTCTCCCTCTAATAGAATATAATTATATAAGCAGCCAAGAGCAGAGAACTGGGATCCTGTCCATTGTCTTGTTCTCATGATAAATCACAATAATGTTTAAGAATATATTCAATATTTCTAAGCAGGAGAGTTCAAATCTGGTGCTATCCTAATCTGTTAATTCATCCCAGATGACTATTTCCAGGTCATTATAATTAAAGCTGTGAACCCTTCTTAGGAGATTACGTATCCCCCTTCTCTGTTTTATACAGCAGTTTCCCTTATCCATGGTTTTATTGTCCATTAATTTAGTTACCTGGGGTTTGATACAATAAGGTATTTTGACAGAGAGAGAGTAGTCACTTAACTTTTATTATGATATACCATTGTAATTGTTCTATTTAATTAGTAGTTATTGTTGTTCAATCTCTTACTGTGTCTAATTTATAAACTTTTTCACAGGTGTGTATGTATAGGAAAAAACATTGTACAGGAATGCCTCAGTACTTCCTGTGGTTTCAGGAATCCACTTGAACCCCACAGGTAGCAGGACTGCTGTCTTTGTCTGTGGCCCTTTGTCATGAGCTGATATGTCATTTCACTTACACGTGTATTACTCACCCACATCTGCTAGACTGTGAGCTCGACAAAGCATGGAATTTCATCTATTTAGTTCACCGGCATATCCCTAGCATCTATGACACTGCCTCATAACAGCCTAAGCATTCAGTGTTGTATGAATTAATGAAATATTTACTCAGTGCCTTTAGGTAAAAAGCTATTTCTAAGGCAAATTAGGAGATGAGCAAACAACAAACCAACAAACATGAGTGTCTACCCCTCCCTGTGCCCAAAGTCCTCTCTCTGTAATAGTTGGGACCTGCCATCATCTGGCCTCAGTTTTGACCTGTTCAACAAGAACTCAGTTTCTTATGAAGCAGCCCATTTTTGGTTTGATTAGTTCAATTCTCACACAGTTCTCCTTCAGAAAAAATTTTAATTAACAAATAAAAATTATATATATTTATAACATATGATGTATGTATATAGCCAGGGGTCCTCAAACTTTTTAAACAGGGGGCCAGTTCACTGTCCCTCAGACCGTTGGAGGGCTGGCCTACGGGTCCCGGGACGAGTTGGCTGCTAAGCAGGACAGGCAGCCGTGGCAAAAACACCTGGCGGGCCGGAAAAATATCCTAGGCGGGCTGCAGTTTGAGGATGCCTGGTATATACCATGGAATGGCTTTATCAAGCTAATGCATCTATGCTTTTCCTCACATACTTAACTTTGAGGGTGAGAACACTTAAAATCTACTCTCTTCGTAATTTTCAAGTATTAGATATTTTGTTTTAACTAGAATCACCATAATATAAAATAGAGAGATCTTGAACTTGGTCTTCCTGCCTAATTGAATCTTATACCCTTAAACCAGCATTCACAACCCGCCCCCACCACTGGTAGCCACGGTTCTACCCTCTGCTTCTATGAGCTCAACTGTTTCATCTTCCACACGAGGCATGTACGTTTCTCTGCTTGGCTTATTTCACAGAATAATGTTTCATGTTTATCCATGTTGTTGCAAATGGCAGGATTTGCTTCTTTTTAAAGTCTGGATAGCGTTCCACTGATTAAGCATTCCACACTTTCTTTATCCATTCATCTGTTGGTGGACACTTAGGCTGATTCCATATCTTGGTTATTGTGAATAGTGTTGCAAGTGAAAGTGGAAACGAAGGCTTCTCTTCAACACGCTGACTTCCTTTCCTCGGGATATACACCCAGGAGTGGGAGTGCTGGTTTGTATGTTGGTTCTATTTTTAATTTCTTGAGGAGCCCTCATAAGTGTTTTCCATTACAGCCATACAAATTTCATTTCCTCAACAGTATACAAGGGTTCCTTTTTCTCCACATGCGTCCCAGCAATTCACAAAGCTCTTCTTACTACTGAACCTAACTTACCTGCCTGTACTTAGCCTACCTGTAGTCTTCTGTAGACTAGTTTGACTCTTTTATACTCTACCAAAAAAGTCCAATTCCTCTCCATGTTACCCCAGGAATCCACTGCTATGGAAACAAAACGAGGCAGTGGAAAATAACCAGCATCTTTTATTACCTTTTGTGGTTTAGGAAGTTCTTATTCAGAGCCCCTGGTATAATCACAGGTACAGGCAGCTGGGCCTGTAGTCACCTGACACATCTGGTGGCTGCTGCTGTGACCTCAGCTAGCTTCTGAGAGCAAGTGGCCTGAAGGATAGAAAGTGGCATCTGCTATTTTCTTAAGTCTTGGACTCAGAAACTGGCACCTTATCACTCTTGTCCTATTCGACTGTCCAAAGGTTCCAGAGTCCTGTCTCATCGGCTGGATTATATACCCTACCTCTAGATGGGAGTAGAGCCAAGTAATTTGGGAAGCTGTGCTTTAAAATTTCCTTACTCATAAACATCCTAAGAGATATGTGAGAATCATTTACCCAGATTGAAAACTCTCACTCCCGTAATTACCTCTCAGAATTCCTATGTTGGTCGCCTCTTTCAAGGTGTTTTCCCAAGTTCCTTCCTAAAACGTGATGACAGGACAGCATCACAGTGCATCAGCCTTACTCAGAGCTGTGCAAAATCCCTCCACCATCCCAGACACGATCTTACCTATTTAGTTTGTGACTATGCTTGTTTGGGTAGAAGCCATGTCACACAGCACTATGACATGAAAAAATTAACCTACTTGGGCCCTTTCCTGGAGCAAGCAATAAAGTAGAAGTGAGTGCGTTCCCTGGGGGTGATACCGGATTTTTGACTTTGGATTTCCAGGCTCTTGGTCTCTATGATTCAATGAATGAATCGATGGACCACAGGATGGACAGTAAGTTAGGTTTTATTTACAGAGGTATTATTACAGCTCTTACAAAGAGCCAAACCTTGCAGAACAGG
>CAUYQV010114222.1:0-16956 GCA_963574575.1 Galagoides demidoff | reverse complement strand
CCATGGCATCACAGCTCATAGCAACCTCCCAACTCCTGGGCTCAAGCGAGTCTCCTGCCTCCGCCTCCCAAGTAGCTGGGACCACAGGTGCCCGCCACAACGCCCGGCCATGTTTTGGTTGCAGCCATCATTGTTGTTTGGTGGGCCCGGGCTGGGGATTCGAACCCGCCACCTTAGGTGTATGTGGCTGGCGCCTTAGCCAATTGAGCCATAGGCGCCGAGCCTGTATACCTCTTTCTAATGGCAAAAGCATTCATTATTCAACTTGAAAGAAGGCCTGTTCACTTTTTTTTTTTTTTTTTTGCGGTTTTTATCTGGGGCTGGGTTTGAACCCGCCACCTTTGGCTCATGGGGCCGGCGCCCTACTTCTTTGAGCCACAGGTACCTCCCAGGCCTATTCACTTTTATGATCTATGGCTTTAAATGATGTTTTTTGTTTTGAAAGTGTTCTTATGTTTATTTAGCTTATATATGCTCATTAAAGAAAACTTAGAACATAAAGATGGGTAGAAAGAAGAAAATTCGAGATCTATGAGGCTATCAGTCAACTTCTGAGTTTTCTTAAACATTTAATGCCTATTTTATATTCTGTAGTGTATATTGCAGCAGTATACACTTGACATGTGAGCACGGGTGATGTAGAAAAGAGGACAAGATTGCCATTAGACACATCTGGTTTGAAAATACAAGTCTACTTTGTGGCTTTGAAAAAAATCCTCTAGGATATCTGAGAGTTCATATATTTTCAACTTGAATGTGGGTATAAAATCTCCTTTTTGGATGATTGTGAGAACTAGGGCTAATACTATGTATGTAAGAAGTATACAACCTGCATACAGCTCTATACTATGGCTTATACCTGAAATCCTAACACTTTGGGAGACAAAGGCAGGAAGATTACTTGAGGTCAGATGCTTGAGACCAGCCTGGGCTAAATGACAAGACCCCATCACTACATAAAATTTAAATTTTAGTTGGACATGATGTCATGCACCTATAGTCCTAGCTTTACAGGAGGCTGAGGAAGGAGATCATTTGAGGGCCGGAGTTTCTGGCTGCATTGAGCTATAATGGAACCACTGTACTCCAGTCTGTATGACAGAGCAAGACCCTATCTTTAAAAAACAAAAACATAACTCAGCTGTTGCCAAGTAAAGTATGAGTAAGAAGAGGAGAAAGCAGTGCAGCACCATAGACATTAAATGATAGCAATTAATTTTCATTAACTATTCCCATAATTTCAGACATTTCAGGTGGTTCCAATGATTTCCTGTGGTAAACTTCAGTGGGTGCTTTTCTCTTACATTAATCATTTTTCTAGTAGATAAGCTATTTATCTCTCTTTCTTTGTTAGGTTATCATGTAGTTTTGGTTCTTTTTCCAAACAGTATAGAATTTGGAAATCAGTTCTATTGCCTAAGTCACTATTCCACATTATGTGAATCACTGCTGCAGTTACATTCAAATGTTGATTGTATTAGTTTGCTAGGGCTTCCATAACAAAATCCCACAGGCTGGATAGCCTGAACCAGAAGTCCTCAACCTTATTGGCACCAGAGACCAGTTTCATGGAAGATAATTTTTCCATGGAAAGGGATGGGATAGGAAGCAGAGCTCAGGCAGGCAGTGATGCTGTGTGGCCCAGGTCTTTTTTTTTGAGACAGAGTCTCACTTTATTGTCCCCAGTAAAGTGCTGTGGCGTCACAGCTCACAGCACCCACAAACTCTCGGACTCCAGCAATTCTCTTAATTCTCTTATCTCAGCTTCCCAAGTAACTGGGACTACAGGTGCCCACCATAAGGCCTGGCTGGTTTTTTGTTGTTGTTGTTTTGTTTTTTAGAGATAGAGTTTCACTTTGTTGCCCTCGGTAGAGTGCTATGGCATCACAGCTCACAGCAACCTCTAGCTCGTGGGCTTAGGCGATTCTCTTGCCTCAGCCTCTTGAGTAGCTGAGACTACAGGCACCCGCCACAATGCCCGGCTATTTTTTGTTGTTGTTGTTGCAATTTGGCCAGGGCAAAATTTGAACCTGCCACCCGCAGTATATGGGCCTGGCGCCCTACTCACTGAGCCACAAACACCGCCCATGGGCCTGGCTATTTTTAAAGACAGGTCTCACTCTTGCTTCGGCTGGTCTCAAACTTGTGAGCTCAGGCAATCTACCCGCCTCAGCCTCCCAGAGTGCAAGGATTATAGGAGTGAGCCCTGGCACCTGTCCATAACGAGGAGGATGAGAACAATATGAGTCTTGAACAACAGAAACTCATGTTTTTGTAGTTCTGGTAGCTAGAACCTCAGATCAAGGTTCAGCAAGTTTGATTTTTTTTTTTTTTTTTTTTTTTGAGACAGAATCTCACTATGTCACCATAGGTAGAGTGCTGTGACTTCACAGCTCATAGCAACCTCCAACTCTTGAGCTTAAGAGATTCTCTTGCTTTAGCCTTTGGAATAGCTGGGACTACAGGCACCTGCCACAGTGCCCGGCTATTTTTTGTTGTAGTTGTCATTGTTGTTTAGCAGGCCTGGGTTGAGCTCGAACCCACCAGCTTTGGCGTACGTGGTGGCACCCTGCTCACTGAGCTACGGACACCAAGCCTGATTTTGTTTTCTGAAGTCTCTCTTGTTGACTTGCAGAAGACCTCTGTCTCACTGAGAACTCAGATGTAAAGTCATACTTACACAACTAACTCATTTTTGACAAACATGCCAAGAATATACAATAGGGAAAGGACAGTCTCTTTGATAAAACTGGAAAACCACATGCAGAAGAATGAAACTAGACCTCAGTCTTTCACCAGTACACAAAAGTCAAATCTTGACTCCTTTTAGGGGAGGGGGGAGAGACAGTCTCGCTATGTCGCCCAGGGTTGAATGCTGTGTCATCATAGCTCACAGAAACCTCCCAACTCTTGGACTTAAGTTATTCTCTTGCCTCAGCCTCCCAAATAGCTGGGACTATAGGCACCAAGCCCCCAAATTGACTATTTTTGAAAGACTTCCTTACCCTCTAATTTTCCTGTTTGCAAATAAGAAAACTTAAGGATATAAAGTCTTAAGAGTATAATGTGTCTGTTCATAGCTTGATAAAGTCAAAAACTAGAACTTGAAACCTAGATGTATATGTTGTTTTCCATGTCACTGTCCTTTTCTCTGTACCATTTGATTTTAATGCAGATCTACCCATGTCCATCCCAACTCTTAGAGAATAAAATAGAACCAGAAAAATAAAAAATCAGTCCGGGCACAGTGGCTCACACTCATAATCCTAGTATTCTGGGAGGTTGAGGCAGAAAGATGGTTTGAACTCAGGAGTTTGAGACAAGCCTGAGCAAGAGCAAGATTCACGTCTCTACTAAAATAAGGAAAAATTAGTGAGGCGTTGGAGTGGGTGCCTATAGTCGCAGCTACTCCAGAGGCTGAGGCAGAAGGATCCTTAAGAGTACAGGAGTTGGCTCAGCGCCTGTGGCTCAAGTGGCTAAGGTGTTAGCCACATACACCTAAGGTGGCGGGTTCAAATCTAGCCCTGGCCTGCCAAAACAACAATGACGGCTGCAACGAAAAAAAAAAAATAGCCGGGCATTGTGGCAGGCCCCTGTGATCCTAGTTACTTGGGAGGCTGAGACAGGAGACTCACTTGAGCCCAGGAGTTGGAGGTTGCTGTGAGCTGTGATGACCCAGGGGGACAGCTTGAGGCACTGTCTCAAAAAAAAAAAGTACAGAAGTTATTGTGAGCTAGACTGACCCCTCCTGGCAACAACGTGAGACTCTGTCCCAATGAATGAATGAAGGAATAAAATTAGCCAAGCATTATGGTATCTGTAGTCCCAGCTACTTGGGAGGCTGAGGCAGGAGGATTGCTTTGAACCTAAGAGTTCGAGGTTCCTGTGAGCTAGAAAGATGTGATGGCACTCCAGCTTGGGCAAGAGAATGAGTCTCTGTCTCAAAAAAAAAAAAAAAAAAATTACTAGGTGGTGTTGGTAGCTCAAGCGGCTAAGGTGCCAACCACATACACCAGACCTGGGAGGTTCAAATCCAGCCTGGGCTTGCTAAACAACAATGACAAGTACAACCAAAAAAGAGCCAGGCATTGTGGCTGGCACCTTTAGTCCCAGCTACTTGGGAGTCTGAGGCAAGAGAATCTCTGAAGCCCAAGAGTTTGAGGTTGCTGTGAGCTATGACGCCATGACACTCTACCCAGGGTGATAGCTTGAGGCTCTGTCTCAAAAAAAAAAAATTGCTGGCTTGGCGCCTGTGGCTCAAGTGGCTAAGGCACCAGCCATATACACCTAAGGTGGAGGGTTCGAATCCTGCCTGGGCCCGCGAAACAGCAATGATGGAGGCATTGTGGCAGGCGCCTGTGGTCCCAGCTACTTGGGAGGCTGAGGCAGGAGACTCACTTGAGCCCAGGAGTTAGAGGTTGCTATGAGCAGTGAAGCCATGGCACTGTACCCAGGGGGACAGCTTGAGGCTCTGTCTCAAAAAAAATTGCTGGCTTGGCGCCTCTGGCTCCAGTGGCTAAGGCACCAGCCATATACACCTAAGGTGGTGGGTTCGAATCCTGCCTGGGCCCGCCAAACAACAATGATGGCTGCAACCAAAAAATAGCCAGGCGTTGTGGCAGGCGCCTGTGGTCCCAGCTACTTGGGAGACTGAGGCAGGAGACTCGCTTGAGCCCAGGAGTTGCAGGTTGCTGTGAGCTGTGATGCTACGGCACTATACCCAGGGGGACAGCTTGAGGCTCTGTCTCAAAAAAAAACAAACAAACATTGCTAATCAGTAAATTGCCCGTGATTAATTTAATATAGTTGCCCATGTATGTGTGTACTATATTTGGTTTTGAGTGAGTTGTCATTTGCCCATGTAGCAAACTGAAAACGATCTTTTTATATATGGAAATAAATATTAAATTACTTATACTTACATAAATAACCAGTATGTTGTATCTTTCTTTGGTTATTTTTTGTTATTATAATACATTAAGTTTTTCATGGGGATAAACTAAAAGGAAACTCTGTTGTTAAACAGAAGACAAAGTTTTAACTTTTTTCCCCACAGAAACTTCTTTGGGATCTTTTAATCTGTATATGTCATTGTGCAATTAGAATATAGTTATTGATCTAGTAGTTTACTGATTTATGTTCTCTTCTTTTGACAGTGCACTAGTAAAATTGATGAATAAATCAATAGAGGGGACGGCAGATGATGAAGAGGAGGGTGTAAGTCCAGACACAGCTATTCGTTCAGGGCTTGAACTTCTTAAGGTATTTTTGCAAACAATTTGTCTCCATGTATAAGGTCATAATTTGCATTCTCTTTAGGATATGCAAACATCAGCTTATTTCATTGGAAACTATTTGAAAGATTAAAAATTTGCCTGATAAATCAGATTATAGTATTTTTATTCCATAATTAATAATAATGTGATTATTTTGCATTGCAAAATACTTTTGATTTTGCTATTTTATTCATCATTTGCATGCCTCCTATTCTTGTAACAGTGTGTGCTAAATTTAGTCTTAACTTCAAAGAAGCTGCCTGGGACAGCAGGACTGCTCACTGGAATTATTGTGTGGCAGCAGCTGTCTCATTAGAGAATTCAACAGCTGGTAATCATAGTAGAGGCCAAAGAATTTAGTGAATTGATCAGCTACTAAGAGCTAGGTGACTTGACTTTGGGGACATGTTATGACATAAGGGGGAGCACAGCATCATCAAAGGGACTAATTCTTGGCATATTTGAGAGATCTTGGGGAGACTGGCCTTACTGAATGGAGAAAGTTGATTTCAGATTGTGGAATGCCACTGGGGCAGAAAGATACTTTCGGGGCTTTCTTTGCTTTTTTTTTTTTTTTTTTTTTTTTTTTAAATTTCCTGGCATGTCAGAAGCTTTTAATCTGACTTTCGTCAGGTATAGTACTTCATAGAGCTTTCAGTAGAGTAAAGAGGGGAAGATATTGAAGGCAAAGAGATACTGGGACCATTGAAATATAAACTAAGAGACAAACTACATTAGACATTAGATACAAGAGGCATTAGATAGGAGAGAGAATGATGGGTGTTAAATGTCATTTCTTTGAAAGACTTGATACTCGAACCTGGCCCAGGCCAGCTAGACAATGATTACAACTGCAACAGAAAGATAGCCAGACGTTGTGGTGGGCACCTGTGGTCCCAGCTGGTTGGGAGGTTGAGGCAAGAGAATTGCTTGAGCCCAGGAGTTTGAGGTTGCTGTGAGCTGTGATGCCACAGCACTCTACCAAGGGCTACAGAGTGAGATTCTGTCTCAAAAAAAAAAAAAAGAATTGATAATGACGTCTCATGAATAAGATTTTTATTATATTTTTAATAATTGTGAGTTATGTTTTTAAGTAGGTTTAAAAGTGAAGCTACTGTTTTGTTTTTTTGAGACAGAGTCTTACTATGTCACCCTCAGTATAGCGCTATGGTATTACAGCTCACAGCAACCTCAAACTCTTGGGCTTAAGTGATTCTCTTGCCTCAGCCTTCCAAGTAGCTGGGAATACAGGTGCCCACCAAAACACCCAGCTGTTTTTTGTTGCATTTGTCATCATTTCAGCTGGCCCACGCCAGGTTTGAACCTGCGAGCCTTGGTGTATATGGCTGGTGCCCTACCCACTGAGCTATGGGTGCCACCCGCAAGCTGCATGTTTTTAATAGGTTTCTTTTTATTCCACTTTTCAAATACAATTTTGTAAATAACTTCAGTCACATAGCTAAATATCATTTTAAGCCTCACAAAATGAGATAGCCTCTGCATTTTATGACTCATTAAATAAATCCTTACTGAATTAAGTTACTGCTCAATTCGCTCTTCTCTCTGCTTCTGTAGTTTTAAGCCCTTACTCCTGAACTGAATTGTATATACTTTTGGAAGGTAAACTTTGTAGACATGTCATATATAACATACTTAAAATTTCTTCAGGGTAAGCTGAGGCTCCTGTCATAATAAGAACAGTTCTATGTTGCGATCTTAATTAAAACTGCTCGGTGTCTTTGTTGATAGTTATTATGAGAGAACTTTTTGTGATTTCATTTAACATACTTTCTCATAGTTTTTCTTGTTGCCATTCACATAAAGCTCTGGGTTAGGATTTTGGTTTACACTACACAAAAGTTGAGTCATTAAGTATAAAGTTTTTATTTCAACTACAAATTCCTTCCCCTAAATAACAATATATTTTTTAACTGATAATATGATTCATATTGGAGATCACACTTCATAAAAAAGCTGTGTTTTTTGCATGCCATGTAGCAGAATAGCGAGGTAAAGAAGAAAATAGGGCAAAGGCTGTGTATCAGGAAGTACCTGGAAGCTACCACACAGTATTTCTGTTAGTGTCTCATTAGCCCCAGCAAGGGAAGCAGACAGATGTAATCTCTATTCCATGCAACTAGCATATGTACTCTGGAATTTTAAATTTTATTTATTGCAAAAGTAAGTCTCATTTTTCAATAAATTAAAACCATTGTCTGTATTTCTAAAGCTGTATCTATTCCTCTAGGTTCTGTCTTTCACACATCCTACCTCGTTCCACTCTGCAGAGACATATGAGTCCTTGTTACAGTGCCTAAGAATGGAGGATGACAAAGTGGCAGAAGCTGCCATACAGATTTTTAGAAATACTGGCCACAAAATTGAAACAGACCTTCCCCAAATACGATCGTGAGTATTGTTTTCTCCCTTAGTAAACACAAGCTCTTAAATGTGGGAGTCATAGAATTGTTGTTTTCCTTTAACATAGGAAGATAGGAGAAAGGAAAGACACCTTTTATTTAGAAGCTACTTTTCTGTATCCTCTTTTATTTTGTCTATTTCTTGACTCAACATTCCTCCCCCACCATGAGAATGTAGGCAGAATAACAAACTGAAATTATTTATTTATAACAAAATGATTATAAGTTATTAATAATTAAAAGTTATCTTGGAAGTTAATGTTTTCTTATATTTGTGATTAATATAAATTTCTAATCTGTGTATATTCATCTTTTTTTCTCTCTGGATTATAAATTCAGTAACTACCACCTTCTTAATCTAACAGAGAAGGAGGCAGTCAGATAGTGTGTTTAATGTACAATATTAGTTACATGGTTGTTGAGTTTGTTACTTTGATCTCTTCCTCTCGATTGGCTTCTGTCCCCTTATAAGAAGGAAGTACATTTTGCTATTTTACTTTGGAATCTTAAAGAGGTTAGGGTCAACCTTGTGCTTAGAATTTTAAAATGTAGAAGACATCTATTAGAGGAATAACGCATTGCTGATTGCTATGGAAGCTGCAAGTCGTTCATGGTGTATCCAAATGCATACTGGTTTTTCTTCACAAGATAATGGGGACAAGTAGACTGCTAAAGTTTTAATTAAATTTGAGAGATAATAGTTTAATTTGTGAAATAATTCTATATTTATTATACATTCTCTTCATTCTCAGCACTGTACTGGCTAATACAAAAGAATTACCACAGTCAGTCCCTGCCCTCAAGGAGTTTATAGTCTAGAGATAATAAACTTTATGCACAGTAGGAAGTTTCTGGTGAGTTTTTCAAGGTAGGAAAACCTATACAGTTTTTAAGGCAAAGGATCTATTCTTAAAGGAATTCTGTTCCAAAGGAAGCAATAGAAAGATGGCTATAGGTGAGTTAACTTTTGACGTAAGAAATAAAACCTCTGGAGACCAATAGACTAGTGGGTAAGAAAGAAGATAAAAGCAAAAATGCACAACACTGAACACCTCAGTCACAACCCTGATAGCATCATCGGATTCTAGCACCCAGGGAAGAAATAGGTTGAAGTTTATTCTTCTGTCACTTCATTTGACTATTGAAAGTTAATAATGCATTTAATAACAGTTTTATTAAAATTATGTCTTACTTGCCTACTCACCAGTGTTATAAGGAATGTTACTCTGATAAATGAGTTTGCGAAAGGAAGACTGAACAGGTGAGAGGAAAGACAACTTTTATTTAGAAGCCCAGTCAAGTCTCAGTTAAGGAAGGCTAGTTGAGCACAGAAACCCCGTATCTAGTTCCAAATATCTGTGCGGAAAAACTTGAGGCATCTTCACATATGTCAAATCAAACTTACACAAACTAGCGTATATTCCGGTTTTGAGTTGAGGTGCATGGCCTGGGGCCTGCGGTATTGCTTTTCATATCTAGCCTTCCATTATCATAAAGAGAACCAATGTCACCAGTGTATTTGATGCTATCAATTTAATCTATAAAATAGGATCTGTTCTAATTGTATTAAGTGCATGACAGGTATCTTTCCTTAAATTTTTATTTTGCTTTATAAATTTTCTTCTGACTATAAATACTTCATTGTAAAAAACTAAAACTTGAAAAATAAAAAGAAGATTCACTATTAACATTTTAAGATCTATAATAATAATGGTTGTTCATGTACTTGATCTGTGTGTCTCTTATAGGTTCATATAAACAAATTATTTTCTTCATTCTACCTAATGTTTTTCCATTTCATCACATTTAACATTTTAAGACTAAACATTTTTTTCACATTGTTCTGTAGGAAGACAGTTTTCATATACTTTGGGTTTTGAAACAAATGGTTATCTTTAAATCCCAACTCTACCATTTCCTGTTTTTGTCATCTTAGGAGGCTTAAATACCATCTTTGTGCTTTAGTTTTCTCATCTGTATAATGGTTATTACAGTAGTCCTCTTTGGATAGTTGTGAACATTAGTTGGATTAATCCATTTAAAAAACACCTAGAATGATGCCTGGCACATGTAGTCAACAATTAGATATTTTTGTTATTAAGTGTTGATATCTTTAGATAGTATTATTACCATTCTACCACTAAATATATGTGTGTCTTTGTATACTTTATTTCACTGTTACCATTTCAGCTGTTTAATAAAACTTGGCCTTTTGCTATTCTTTTTCCATGACTGCTTTGAAATAACTGAAGGAGACTGCAAAATTAAGAATATCTACTTAGAGAGTAATTGTAAAAAATATGTCATGGGACAAGCTTTAGATTATAAATTAAGGGGTGGCTTGTTTGTTCTTTTTCCATATTCATGAGGTAGCTTTAAAATGAAAATCGTTTTCCTCAAGTAGCCTTTTTCTTGAGGCATTGTATTTCTTGCTTTCTACTTAGGAACAGAGAGGGAGCTTTAAATCTTTCTGCAGACTGATAAATTTTAAGAGATGCTTCTCTACCAACATACATTCAAATAGGGAAATGGGAGACAACCAAGAGAATACTTGTTGGTTTATGGACTTAAAAAAAAAAAAACTATATTATTTTTTGCAGGACCTTAATTCCCATTTTACATCAAAAAGCAAAGAGGGGTACTCCACACCAAGCAAAACAGGCTGTGCACTGTATACACGCCATATTCACAAATAAAGAAGTCCAGCTTGCACAGATTTTTGAGGTATATATAATACATAGGATGTGTTTATATTGGTCTTTTATTTTTTAAAGCTCTGTGGTTTGATGAAGATGGAAGCTAGAATTTTTTTAAAGCTATTTATAGGTAGCCCTACCCTAGAATATAAATTCCTTGGGAGCAGGGATTCTATTTTATTCAGCAATGTATTTCCAGCCTTTGAATCAGGTTATATGTTCAGATGCTTCATAATGAAGGATGTGTGTTTGTGTTGGAACATTTTACTTAATTTTAGCCTTTTACGCTCAGTTGTCCATTTATCTGGATGGCTTTGAACAAATAAATTGAAAGTACTTAACAATCCTACCTGAAAATTAATCCTGTTTCCCTTTCTTTACATATGATTCCTTATTTTTATAATAATAATTCATTTAAGATATCCCACAGGATAAGAAGTTCACCAACACAGCAGACATTTGTTGTAGATGAGTTGAAAATAATGCTGATTTGATCAGTCAGAAACGTTCTTGTTTTTACTTAAGGCTATATATTTTTTCTTTTTGCTACATTTTGTGAGCCTTATAAAATTTAGTTGGTGAATGAAGCACATGTCTAATATGATTTAAGTTAGTTATAATTTTATCATTAAAACAGATGGTTTGGGCATGATAAATTCAGGAGGACTCAGGAAAATTTATTGTTTCCATAGAATATATATTTATGAAACAAATTGGTGATTTTGTCTGTTTTATTTTTATAGCCTCTCAGTAGGAGTCTGAATGCTGATGTACCAGAACAACTTATAACTCCATTAGTTTCGTTGGGCCACATTTCTATGTTAGCACCAGATCAGTTTGCCTCCCCAATGAAATCTGTAGTAGCAAATTTTATTGTGAAAGATCTGCTAATGAATGACAGGGTAAGTTCCTCATTTAGTTAAATTTAGAATTATATAAGTTAGATGTTTTCTCCTGACCTGAATGTTATTATACTAAACAATTGTTAAAATGTAAGTGGATTTGACTTTTGACTATTCGAAGTATAATTATATTGCACTTTTGGTACTAGATTAATCGAATTGTGTGTGTGTTCTAATCTGTCTGAGTTTGAACCCAAGAATGTATATATTGAAAAAGCTCCTTGAATGATTTCTGGGACAGCTCTTGATTTTGAATAACTACTTTACCAAATGTATCTAAATAATAATGGAGTAAAGACACATGCTGGGTCAGTCATCCTAGATGACTTTGAAATAAGTGTTAACTTCCCACAAATCCAACCTTTCTAAACTTCCTTAACCTTCCTCAATAGTGTAGTAGTCCTGAGCCCTCAATATCAGGAAATCAAAAAGACACCTGCCAGTATACTTTTCTGCATCTGCCTGCCCCTCCCCACTTTTGAATGTTATGGACAGAGAGGGAAGAATATGATCTAGGTTTCTTTCCACCCCACATATCCATGCTGCTGTGGGTACTCTTTTTTTTTTTTGACACAGAGTTTGACTATGTCGCCTTCGGTAGAGTGCTGTAGCATCACAGCTCACAGCAGCCTCCAACTCTTGGGCTTAAGAGATTCTATTGCCTCAAACTCCCAAGTAGCTGGGACTACAGGCACCCGCCACAACGCCCAACTATTTTTATGTTGCAATTTCATTGTTGTTTAGCTGGCCCTGGCTGGTTCAAACCTGCCAGCCTTGGTACATGTGGCTGATGCCGTAACCACTGTGGTACAGGCACCAAATGCTTTGGTTTTTTATTTTTGTTTTTTAAGATAGAGATCTCACTGTGTTGCCCTCGGTGGAGTGCTGTGGCATCACAGCTCACAGCAACCTCCAACTCTTGGGCTTAAATGAGTCTCTTGCCTCAGCCTCCCAAGTAGCTAGGACTACAGGTGGTACGCTTGATAGATGTGTCTGTCACACTTGTTATCAACAAATGTGAAATTTATATAATGTAACTTTTTCTTTTTTTTTTTTTTTCAGTTTTTAGCCAGGGCTGGGTTTGAACCCACCACCTTCGGCATATAGGTCTGGTGCCCTACTCCTTTGAGCCACAGGCACCAGTCTATAATTTAACTTTTGCCTTCTTTTTTTTTTTTTTTGAGAAAGAGCCTGTCTTTGTTATCCCTCTTAGTAGAGTGTCACGGCATCATACCTCCCAGCAACCTCAAACCCCTGGGCTCAAGTGATTCTCTTGCCTTAGCCTCCCAAGTAGCTGGGACTACAGATGCCCACCACAACCACCTGGCTATTTTTAGAGATGAAGTCTCACTCTGGCTTGGGCTGGTTTTGAACTTGTGAGTTCAGGCATTCCACCTACCTCGGCCTCCCAAGTGCTGGGATTTACAGGTGTGAGCTATTGTGCCCAGCCAAACTTTTGGCATTTTTAACTGTACAGTTTACTGACATTGTATATATATCCACATCGTTGTCTTATTCCCACCACTGTCCCATCTCCAGAACTCTTTATCACCCCAGTTTAAGCAGTAAGTGCCTATTCCCCCTACCTAGCCCCTTGTAACCAGTTTTCTTTTTAGCTCTATGAATTCACCTATTCTAGATACCTCTTACACAATATTTGTCTTTTTGTATTTGGCTTATTTCACTTAATAAGTTTCCTGGGTATCTAAAATCCATAACCTTTATGGCCAAAGAATCTTCCATCAAATGTATATTCCACATTTTATTTATCTGCTGATGGACATTTGAGTTATTTCCAGCCGTTGTCTGTTGTGAATAATACTGATGCTGAAGTGGCTCTCCTTTTGCTCAGTGGGTAGGGCACCAGCCACATACACTCAGGCTGGCGTGTTCGAATCCGGCCCAGGCCAGCTGAACAACAAAAAAAATAGCTGAGCATTTTGACGGATGCCTGTAGTCCCAGTTACATGGGAGGCTGAGGCAAGAGAATTACTTAAGCCCAAGAGGTTGCTGTGAACTGTGACATAACAGTATTCTACCAACGGCAACATAGTGAGTCTGTCTAAAAAAAAAAATACTAATACAAACATTTTGAGTCCCTGTTTTCTAATCAGTTGAATATATAACCAAGAGTAAAATTGCAGGGTCACATGCTCATTCTATGTTGAACTTTTTTTTGTTGTTTCTTTGTTTTTTTCTTATTTCAGATTAAAGGTATATACAATTAGGTTACACTGTTATGTATTGAACTTTTTTTTTTTTTTTTTTTGAGGTAGCCTCAAGCTGTCCCCCTGGGTAGAGTGCTCACAGCAACCTCTTAACTCCTGGGCTCAAGTGAGTCTCCTGCCTCCTCCTCCCAAGAGCTGGGACCACAGGCAACCCCCACAACGCCCGGCTATTTCTTGGTTGCAGCCATCATTGTTGTTGGGTGGGCCAGGCTGGATTTGAACCCACCACCTTAGGTGTATGTGGCTGGCGCCTTAGCCACTTGAACCCTAGGCACTGAGCCTGTATTGAACTTTTAAAGGAATCCCCAAACTGTACCATTTTAGATTCTCACCAGCAATGCATGAGGGTTCCAGTTTCTCCTTATCTTTAACAAAATTTGTTATTTTCTTTAAAAAAAAAAATAGCTATCCTTCTGGGTATAAAGTAGTATCTTGTGGTTTTAAAAAATTTGTAGTTTCATGGGCAGCACTTGTGGCTCAGTGAGTAGGGCACCAGCCCTGTACACCAAGGGTGAAGGGTTCAAACCTGGCCCTGGTCAAACTTGCAACAACAACAAAAAATTTGTAGTTTCCTAATGAATAGAGATGTTGAGGATCTTTCCCACATGCTCATTTGCCATCTTGCCATCTGTATGTCTACTTTAGAGAGCTGTTAAAGTCTTACACCCACTTTAATTGAATTATTTGCTTTTTTTTCATATTACAATACCACTCTGTAGTTAGATAAATTATTTGTTATTACTGAGTTTTAAAGAGTCTTTACATTAAACCTTTGTGAGATGTTTCCCAAATCCAAAGTCATGAAGATTTCCCCTTTGTCATCTTTTGTTTTTGATACAGAGCCTCAAGCTGTCCCCCTGGGTAGAGTGCTGTGGCATCACAGCTCACAGCAACCTCAAGCAAGTCTCCTGCCTCAGCCTCCCAAGTAGCTGGGACCATAGGCGCCTGCCACAATGCCTGGCTATTTTTTGGTTACAGCCGTCATTGTTGTTTTGGTGGGCCCAGGCTGGATTTGAACCCGCCACCTTAGGTGTATGTGACTGGCACCTTAGCCACTTGAGCCATAAGTGCTGAGCCCCCTATGTCACCTTCTAAGAGTTTTATAGTTTTAGCTTTTAAGATCTTTGGACTATTTTGGGTTAATTTTTGTATATAACAGAAAGGTCTAGCTTCCTTCTTTTGCTTGTAGATATCCTGTTTTTCCAGCCTCATTTGTTAAAGGGACTGTTGTTTTCCCCAAATACTGATCTTGGCACCCTTATCAAAAACAAATTTACTGTATATGCAAGTGTTTATGGGGTTCTCTGTTCTGCTCCATTGGTCAATATGTTTGTTCTTATGCTGCTAGCACACTGCCTTGAATAGTAAGTTTCAAAACTGGAAGGTATAAGTCTTCTAACTTTGTTCTTTTCTAAGTTCCAGTTTATGACTTTCTCGTAGGTTTCTTGGAGCCTGTGTTAATTAGCATGAAAACTTAATAATAAGCAAAAACTTAAAATTTTCTTCTTTCTATAAGCTGAATTTGTTCAATTCTCTAAAGTCTACAGGTGAGAAGAATGGAAAATTATGGTCTCCAGATGAAGAAGTTTCCCCTGAAGTACTGGCAAAGGTAAATTTGTGTAGGTCTTGATAACCTTTACGTTGAAAAAAGGAATATTTATAGGTATCTTCCTCCCTCCCCCACCTCCAGCATTTGGGGCAGCACCCCTCTTTTTTTTTTCTTGACCTAATAGTCAACAAGCATTTTTTTAAATGAAAGACTTTATTTAAATATCCATAGTGAAAAGTTGTTTCTCAGAGAAAATGTACTTGTTAATTACTTATTTTATATATGTACATCAGTGTCTTTTGCCTGTTAAAACAGTCTTGATGAGGTTGGCATTTACAGAGATTATTTGTAAAATTTTGGTGCTCAAAGCAGCTTACCCCTAGCTCCACCACCACTGTCTACAAACATATGAATATTAATTTGGCCAGGATAATTGATTTGTCATCAAATTGGTGACATTTAATATATGTAAATTAAACCTCAGTAAGCTGATTTTTAAAGTGGTGGGTTACTTTGTGTAGCATCATTGCCTTCATAAATTCTATCAATTCTTTCCAGGTTGTCAGTAATTATAGTGAGTAATACTTAGGTGTTTGGTCAGTTTTTTCACACATGCTGATAGCAATCTTCTCTGTGGAGTTTTCCAAGTAATTATGACTCCAAACAATATGGTCAGAATGTTAAGTGACACAGAATCAAAACTTGGTATTTCTTCAAAGTAGTTTGTCATTTCTCAAAAAAATATGAAAGACTATTATTTTAATCAATATAAAGTATATTTTTGGATAATGTAAAAATCTTGGATAAGTATTTAAATGCGAAAAGCCCTAATTCTACATCCATACTATGAGCAAGTTACCTGTTACACTGATAGGTCTCAGTAGTATTATCTCAGTTTTGTTGAACAACAAAGATTACCTCCCTCATAGAATTTTTTTGGATATTAAGTAAGTTAATACATGTCTAGCTGCATAAAAACTGCTTGGTACAGATTAAATGCAGAGTACATAGTTGTTACTATTACTGTTAATTATCCCATAGAACTTGTTTAATAAAATATTAATGCCTACTAATGTGGATAAATAATCTCATTAAGCTACTTAATAGAAATTGATCTTTCCTTTAATTAGAATTTTAAGTTGCTCTCTTTTTTCAGCATGTTAATATTTTATAGGTACAGGCAATTAAACTTCTGGTAAGGTGGCTATTGGGTATGAAAAACAACCAGTCTAAATCTGCCAATTCAACTCTTCGGTTATTGTCGGCGATGTTGGTTAGTGAGGGTGACCTGACAGAGCAAAAGAGGATCAGGTGAGATTTTTCTTTATTTCCAGTTTTCTGAAATTTTAGTAGAGTTAAATAGGAATTATTTACCTAATCAATACTAATTGTTGTGAAATCATCATGTGCTCTGGAATTAAATTTCATATACCCAAGGTTTATCTCTTATGGTATTTTTATTTTAGTAGAGCTATTATATTATTCTTCACTTCTAAAAACTGTAATTTTTTTTTTTTTTTTGAGACAGTCTTACTATGTCGTCCTCAGTAGAGTGCCATGGTGCCATGGCATCACAGTTCAAAGCAACATCAAACTCTTTGGCCTTAAGAGATTCTCTTGGCTCGGCGCCTGTGGCTCAATGAGCTAAGGCACCAGCCACATACACCTAAGGTGGCGGGTTCAAATCCCCAGCCCTGGCCCGCCAAACAACAATGATGGCTGCAACCAAAAAATGGCCAGGTGTTGTGGCGGGCGCCTGTGGTCTCAGCTACTTGGGAGGCGGAGGCAGGAGACTCGCTTGAGCCCAGGAGTTGGAGGTTGCTATGAGCTGTGATGCCATGGCACTCTACCCAGGGGGATGGCTTGAGGCTCCGTCTCAAAAAAA
>CAUYQV010114220.1:0-19741 GCA_963574575.1 Galagoides demidoff | reverse complement strand
GCGAGTCTCCTGCCTCCGCCTCCCAAGTAGCTGGGACCACAGGCGCCTGCCACAACGCCTGGCCATTTTTTGGTTGCAGCCATCATTGTTGTTTGGCGGGCCCAGGCTGGGGATTCGAACCTGCCACCTTAGGTGTACGTGGCTGGCGCCTTAGTGGATTGAGCCACAGGTGCAGAGCCCTCAGGCTGGTTTTGAACTACTGAGCTCAAGCAACTGTCTTGGCCTCCCAGAGTGGTAGAATTAGAGCCGTGAGCCACCCTGCCTGACCTGTCTATCCAAATTTAATAAAAGGGACAGATCTGTCACTTGAAACCTATATTAAAAAAGGACCTCTTCTCCATGTGGATTACACCGGAGCTACAGAGGTATGGTCTTTCTTTAATTGCTCTGAAAACACAAAGGAAACATTCTGTCTTTTGCATATATAATGATTTAGGTAGGTTTGATTATTACTATAAAGAACTTATAATTTTCAGGGTTCCTGGATTATGGTGCTGTTTTAAGTTATGACTGCCTACTTTCCCATACTTTCCAGGGTACTTGCTATGGGTTTTCCCACAGTGAGTCCAGAGAGGCTGACATCATCAGTGAAGGGCATTGGACCTCAAGGCAACCACATTTTCATGTAAATACCACCTGAGGTGCTTCAAACAGTACCGTGCCCAGACTCACTCCAGATGAAGTAGTTGGTCATTAAACATGAAGTAACCCATTTCAAATTAAAAGTCTAGTTTATGGTTTCTCATCAAAGACCAGGGCAGTTAATCAAAGTATGCTACAGTTTTGGCATCTTAATGGCAGCTTGTTTATGCCAGCAGCGAAGAAGCCTGGGGGGGGAAGTGGCAATGAAATATTTCACAAAAGGTGTTTTACACATTTTGTAGATAATTGAATACTTTTACTTGTAAGAGGTGGTCCAAAGCCTGGAAGAAGGGGTGGTCAGCTGGTGCGAGGTCTGATGAATATGGTGGAAGCTGGAGAGTTTCCAAGGCCAGCATCTGTAGTTTGAGAAGCCTATGTTAGAACATTGTCTTGCAAGAGAATCAGTTTGCGTCTATTGGCCAGTCTCGGCTGCCTAACTGCAGCATCGGCATCGTGTCATCCAGTTGGTTGCAATAGACTTCTGCTATAATTGACTGACCAGGTTTCATGAAGTTGTAGTGGATTTTACCAGCGCTGGACCATCAAACAGACGGCATTAAATTTTTTTGATGAATATTTTGTTTAAAACTGTTTAGCTCTTCATCTTTATCCAACCATTGTGCTAAACACTTGTGGTTGTCAAAAGTAATCCATTTTTCATCACGCGAAAATGTTCACCTTCATGTCATGACTGCAAAGACATGCAAGCCTCAAGACAGTTTCTCTTGGGCTGCTGCTCATCTAACTCATGTAGACCCCAGCCATCCAGCTTCTTTATCTTGCTGATTTGTCTCAATTTTGTAGGACTAGTAGCATCAAACCTGCTACTAATTAACGAGTAGATTGAGCTGGATTCACACCCACTATAGTTTTCAGCTTATGATTACCCACCTTGGTTTTAGGTCGCCAATGTAGCTCATTTTCAAGATTAAAGTAGCCAGAATGGAATTTGTAAACCATCAAGAGACTGTGCCTTCATTAGTTACATTTCCCCCAAATGCTCCTTTGATATTTTGAGCTGTCCCTGCCGCTTCGGTTCCACTATGGAAATCACACTCAAAAATAACACAAATTTTTTATTTGTTCATGGTTCTAGGAAAATTTCTCCAGAAAAATGAAATTAAAATATAAGAAGCCAAAATGTGCTTTTAAAAGAATGATGATATACCCTCACAACAATTAAAAAAAAAAAACCCAAAATCTTGAAGTATCAAAGTGAAATTTCAGAGATGTCATTTATCAAACTTAGAACTTAATGAAACAGGACATTTCCTCCTTAACCCAATAAAATTAGACTCTCTACAGGTAGAAGCAGTGGTTCTCAATCTTCCTAAGGCCACAGTGTATTTTCATTGTTAAAAAGGGGTCACAATCCACAGGTTGAGAACTGCTGACTAGAGAATCACCGTCAGTTTGTTTTGCAATTCCCCAGAGGTTTCATGCAGAGAAATTAAGAAATATTGCTTTAAAACATTTAGAAATTTTGGTTGGCACCTGTGGCTCAAAGAGTAAGGTGCTGGCCCCATATACTGAAGGTGGTGGGTTCAAACTTGGCCCTGGCCAAAACCTGCAAAATAATAATAATAAAATTTTAAAAAAATAAAAAGAGAAATAATACTATAGACATTTCCATATTTTCTGTATTGAATCAGACCACTATTTCATTTGAAGAGTTACCTTGTCATCATGAAGGTAATCTGAAAACCAGGTGAACGTTTTTGCCATATTATTAATTACTAACTCTCAATATCTCATCTTTCTGCCAAACCCATATAGTTTACACTCTTAGCCATGGAGTCTTAGGCTGATCCATTTAAGTACAGTCATATTCTTAGAGTCTTTTTTTTTTTTAAGACAGAATTTTGCTCTGTCACCCAGGCTAGAGCACCATGACCTCAGCCTAGCTCACAGCAACTTCAAACTCCTGGCCTCAAACAATCCTCCTGCCTCAGTCTCCTATGTAGCAAGGACTACAGGTATGTGCCACCATTCTCTGTATTTTTTTCTATTTTTGGTAGAGATGGGGTGGGGATCTAACTCTTCCTTAGGCTGGTGGCCTAGGCCTTAGAACTCTTGGCCTCAAGTGATCCTCCCACCTTAGCCTCCCAGAGGGCCAGAATTACAGGTGTGAGCCACCATGCATGCCCGGCCCACATGTTATTGAAGTCTTGAATTCATTTAGCAATACAAGCATCACACCCATGATAGTTATGACATCCATTTCCATACTGATAGTTGACTACCATAAAAAGCAGCCTATCAAAGAAATTTTCTTCTTTATGTTAAACTGAAATACTTTTCTCTATAATTTCACTCATTACTTCTGATTTCATTTTCTTGAATATAGTGGTCTCCCCGATCTGTAGGCTATAAGTTTCAAGACCTTGAGCTTGAAACCACAGGTAGTACTGACCCTGACATAGTCTTTTATTTTTCTGGTCTAATAATTTCGTTAACTACTAAATTGCTGATGATCTGGACAAACAGATGATTCACATTCCCAGCAGGACAAAGTGGGACCTCGTGAGATTTCAACTCTCTACTTAGAAGAACTTGAAGTTCAAAGCTTATAAATTGCTGGTTCTCAAGCCGTGGTTGACGGCAGGTAATTGAAAAGGCAGGAATTGAAAATTCAGGAACTGTAAATGCAGATATGGGCTACATCTTAATTTCTTTTGTGATCCTTCAGAGAGCTGAAAACAATTATCAGAACTTTGTCTCTTTTGCAGATGAAACATTCTTAGTTACTATTCTCTTTAGATATCAGGTGGTTTAAAAATAAGGTTGCAAAACTGTGACACTTTAACGGTAATAGGTAAGGGGTTTGTCTGAGTAAATCTGGGTGGCCTCGTGACTGGGAGTGTGACTGTAGTGATGCCATGTGAATTCAAAGAGTAGGTCTTCAAAATCCAAAGTTTCCTGTGTTCATTGGAATATTGGTTGTTAAAGCCCCAATCCATCATAAAAGAAGTCCGGGATCTTCGAAGCCTCCATGCTAAGGATGCCACGTGTAAATATTCCAATCAACACTTCCAAATGAGCTCTGCTGTCCAGATATCCTTACAAATACACCCTACAGTAACTGAATCTCACTGTGTTCTCCCACTCACCACCACGTGGAACAAAGAAACATCAGCCACCTCTGCCAAAATTTGCATGCATACAAATATGAGATGCTTTCATTAATACACTCACACACACATACAAAGATATTTAAAATACATAACCCAGAAAAAAAAAAATTTGCCTCAGCAGTTGTTATAGAAATACACTTTCTACATATTTCCACGTTTACCACTAGATGGCGCTCCTTGTTAGAAAGTTATCTGCGTCTTAAACTGAAGAACTGTTTGAGATTATCAGTGTAACAATTCATTTTTCCATTATACATGTCTATTGCTTTAAAAATATGGAAAAATAGCTTTAAAATATCAATAAAATGTCTAATAAAATTTTCTTGAAATTCACAAACCCATCTGAGAGCAAGAATGACTAAACGCTGCCAAATTTCAGAATAATTTCCATTATTATTAAATAGTCCCTAGAAATGTAGTCTAAAAATGTTTGGTTCCACATGTGTATCTTATAAGTGCATCGATAATACTTTCATGTGTGTCTAGAGTTCATACATTTTATTCTTGTAAAATGCACTCTGAAAAGGTAGAAATTGAAATAACAGGCTCCACGAAGACAGCCAAGGGTGTTTTATGGGACTTCTGTTAAAAGCATAAGCAGGTAATCAGCACAATTATGAGCCGCAGGACACCACGTTCTCAGGAACTGAACAGTCTTTCGTGGAGACTTACACTTTGATCTTTGTTCCCAGCAATCTGCATGGAATTGCTGCATTTGCATGACCAAAAGATACTAAAAATAGAGTGGAAGAGGATAAGGAATGGAATTGGAATTTGTTGTCAAAATGGTAGCACACAATGAGTTCACAGCCCAGTGAAAGAAAAGATCCTTGTTCAGCCAACCACTCATTTATTTATACATCCATTCTTGCAATCATATAATGCATATTCATTGAGAGACTACCGTGTGTAAGGCACCATGCTGACTCGTGTCACCTGATGAGTACTAGTCTTTATAAACTCTACACTCTACGCAGGAAGTCTGATGAAGAACAGAGAAATAGACAAAGGGTGGCCCGATTGGTAGCATAGTGCGACATCAAGAGAGTGATATTAGAGCAGGCTCTGGAAGCGTATTTAGGGGAGTTAGAGATTAAGTGGATGCTTACCAGGACAGAAAAGGAATTTGATAGTATTAAATTGGGGATATACATAAGGACAAGTGAAATTTATTAAAATGTAGGACTTAGTTGTCCTGTGATCTCTACTGGACTCCTAGGGGCAAAAAGAGGTAGAAGACTCAGTGGTGAGAGTTCTGGGAGGAGGACTCTCTGAGTTATCTCTTGTTAACTTGGAATATGGTTATCAAAAGTGCTAGTGCCTATGGCTTCAAAAGTAAGTTGAGATGCTTTCTCACAAAACCACAGACGCCTAAGTATTATATTTTATTCTTACGATCTCCCAATGATATTTTTCCTCAGGCAGAAAGAGAATAAATAAAAAATAAATTTTATGAAAATATTTGGGAACACTACTTGGTGTCTAGATAGGCCTACATGCAAAAAATCCACCCAGAAAGGATCTCCACCTTGGAGGAATGGGTGGAAGTAGGCATGTTAAGTCCCAGTAGGAAAACCAAATAGGGCAGGCATTTTATTGTCTCTGAAAAGTCAGAGCAGAGGGCAATGGGGTCAAGAACATTCCTTCTTATTTCCAGTTCTATAGAACTGTGTGATAATATAATTTTAAAAAATGAATTTAGCACACCCGGTATGAGATGTCCATGTTTTAAAAATCATTGATAATGGGGAGAAACTTGGAGGACCATGTTCGCCCCACTGTGGTTGGGAGAGGCTTCAAAACAGAGAGATTGAGTTTGTTAATTCCTGAATAATAAAGGAAAGTCTAGATGCGAGGAGATTGGGGAAAGAGCAGTAAGGGGGGAAATGAGAGTTTAACAAATGCTTGTAACACTTCATTATATTAACGCTTATTTAGAGTCTAATACTAAAGTCTAATAAAATGTGAGATCTGTGTCCAAAAACAGTGCTCTTGGCTTTATTAGGCTAAGTGGGAGAAAGGAGTAATGATACAAAGGAAGGGAAGGAGGACAGAGATGATGTTTTCTATTTTATGTTGACAGAAAAGTTGGTTATCTTAGTACTTTAGATTAGAATAAAAAGGATGCAGAACAAAATTCAAACTCTTTTTCTTTATCCCATATATGCCCTCGAAATATGTTCAAGTTATCCTGAGTAGATTCTAGGACCTAATCTTTGATAATTCTTTATCAGGTATTTAGAGGCACAGTAGTAGATTTTCTTAAGGAATCTTGGGTGTCTATAATTTCTTTGGCTGAAAAATATTTCTGATAATCAGTTATCTATCTTCTCTCCTAGGACAGCAAAACATAAACTCTTCCTTTATTCCTTTGCCTGATGATAATCCCTCAAACACAAGGCTTCTCAAGCAGAAGTCACTCATTTCAGGTAATTTAGTAGTTATTTATGTAGCCACACTTTTGACTACAATGCTATATAATAAAGGAAACGCTTTGGAACAAGTATCTTAGAAGAACTATATTACTTATTTTTATCCACTTTACTTCTTACCATCATTTCAATCTATTTTTAATAGAATATTATTTTGAAATAGTGATTATTTAAATGGATCACTCTTTCCTTCCTCCTCCCAAACTTTCTTCTAGGGCAATGCAATAAATAGTTCCTACATTTCAAGGTAAGATAAATAATCTGCAGTTATAGAACTGATTGTCATTCTAGAAGATCCAAAAGAGTCTAGAATCTCCATGTAAAGTTTAGAATATGATAAGGAGCAAAAAGGATGAGGCAGAGTGGCCTTATGAAATTGGCCAGTCATTCATTAAATCTAAAAAATCTTATAAATCTGTGTTTATAGACAGAAAATCAACAAAGAATCTTTTATGTTTCTCAGATAATTTATTATTTTTTGTAAAGTAATGAAATTGCTATTTGGTGCCCCTCCCAATTTTAAAAATAATCTGCTTTCTCCTATCTCACTCATATCTTCAGTAATTAAGAATATTTGCTATTGACAAGGACTTGTTAATGGTGCAAAGTATAATTAGTTTATATTGGATGTTAGAAAAAGCTGCCCTTAGCTGTAAAGCCATCATTTGAACAGCTGTTTAGCAACAGAAAGTTCCTATCAGTACTCGCTCTATTTGGCTAAGGTATACAGTGCCTCAATTAGACGTCTAGCACAGGGAAACCTGAAAAAGCCGATGTTCTTTTCTTGCCTATTCAAGATAATTTGAAGCTATCAAAATTAAATTGAATCATAGAATTACACAAATATGTTTAGTAGAGACTAAAATATACAAGGGGAGCAAACAGGAACCAGAGAAGCCTCTGGAATGCGAAGCTATTCTACCCTGGCAACCGCCACTGCTCTAGCATAGAGATTGGGAAGAGTCATTGTTGAAGGTCAACAAAGGAGACACCAGATACTTTCTTTACAGAGGCCAGAAACAAATAATTTGCCATGGAAACCCTGCCCAATTCCAGAAACTGCGTGTACTTTCATTCCAGTGAGGAAGCCTATGAGATTTTAAGACTTCGTAAAATGTAAGGAAAGTGAAATGGTTTCCTTCATTCTCTTCTTTAACTTTAGCAAAGACTTGAATGGTTATTATGTACCAGGCACTGAGCCAGATGATGGGAGTAGCCTTGATTTGTAATTTTGTGTTGAATGCATACACGCAGAAAAAACAAAGCTTGAAAGTCTTATGTCTCATCTTTCCGTGGACATTTCGTCCACTCTAACATACCATGGTTGTAGGACATGGTACTATTTTACATACCACTGGGGGAAAAAAAGTGCTGCTAGTTCAACTATGACAAACTATGTTTGTAGAGGAAATGGCCATTTGGGGAAACGTCTTTGTTAAATATGAAAAAATATGAATTATAGCACCTTGTTTTCACAAGAGTAATGTGAGAGTCAAATTTGAATAGATCCAAAGTTCAGAATTTTCTATAGTATGTTCTATGGAATAAATGGATATGCAGAATTTGAATTGATGTATGTAAGAAACTACAGAACTACATAGGCAACAAAACGTTCTTTGCCCAGAGGAGTTTGGAAAATGATGAATTAAATATTTAACTCCAGTAAGGACATCACAGAGCCTTTAATACTTGTGATACATTATGAATCTCTGACAGGTGAATGGAGAATCCACTGGTCCTCAAAATTTGCTTAACAAACATAAACTCTCTTTTTAGATAAAGCATATTATTTTGATAAAACATATTAGTGTTAGAGTTCATTGGAAAATATTCATGAATTCAGAGTTCAGTTAAAAATAAGTAAGAACAAATTTGGATAAAATTATTTCTTTAAATTTTAGGTTTCTAAAAAAATGTAACAAAGTTAAAATGTACGTAAAATGAATAATCTCCCTTCCTATGGTAGGGTACCTATGCCAAATTTAATGCAAACTTTCCTATGTCATTGATACGGATTGAGCAACAAGGAAAACTCAAATTTCTAGAACCTTTCTGACTTGGATAATAATAATCTATTGATTGATTTTAAGGTAAGGTAGGGATATTATTCTTTTCATAGCATAATGTTTAATAATGCTGAAGTGGGAACCAACCTGGGTTTGTGTCTTTGAGCAGTTATGAGCTTTGACTCCTGGGGAAGCTTGTTTAACATCTCTGTGTCTCTCCCCTTACCTGTGACATAAAATTAGTAATGTACCTACTTCATAGGTTATTATGGAGACTTCAAATATGTATTTATGTTCACGTGTGTATGCATGCTTATATGCGTAGTGGTATAACTTAAGAGCTTTTTTGAGAATTAACACTTGCCTCACAATCAATTAACTCCATAATTTTTTTAAATCTCCTTATAGTCAAAGTTCACACAAGAGTGAGACCCATACAGCTATCCATCCTCTCGATCTTACCATAACACTGCCAAGCCTTTAAAACAAAAGTAGCGCTAGCGCCTGTGGCTCAGTGAGTAGGGTGCCGGCCCTATGTGCTGAGGGTGGTGGGTTCAAACCCGGCCCTGACCAAACTGCAACAAAAAATAGCCGGGTGTGGTGGTGGACGCCTGTGGTCCCAGTTACTCGAGAGGCTGAGGCAAGAGAATCACTTAAGCACAAGAGCTGGAGGTTCCTGTGAGCTGTGAGCCATGGCACTCTACCAAGGGTGATAAAGTGAGACTCTATCTCTAAAAATAAGAAAAAGAGTATCTGAAGATAAAGTACACCGAGGTACTATTCAAAAAATAAAAGCAAAATAAGAGGTACTGTAGAGGGCCCATGGGTCAGAACCCTACAACTTCAGGACAGCATTCCCCTACCCCTGCTTTCTTTAGCATAATGGGTTCACTTCCACTGAGTCCTCAGAGTCCCCTTTCCAGGCCACGTCCAGAAATGACTGTAGACTTTAACATCTTAGTTACTTTAGGTCTGTGATAGCCTCTAAGGTCTACCCTCGGTGCCAATGAAGTCACTTTTTCCCTGAGACAATTTGGGAAGGAAAATCGTGAGTCTAATCAACATGTTTTACTACGTTCCTTCCCAGGGGGCCAATATTTTAGGAGAAGGAAGGAGACACCTTCTCCTGGCTTTCCATTTCTTTCCCGTGGTTGGTTGTTGGCCCAGGAGAATTCTTAAAGCCCTAAGAAACAGAAGTGATTTTTTTAAATTGTGACTTTAAGGAATCCTTAGGGACAGTTATACCATAGCTTGTAGCATAGTTTTTCTGTCTGAAACTCCAATTTTTGCCCTTCAAGCCTGTGTGTGTTGGGTGCCATGCATATAATCTATGAAAAGTAAGAATAGAAGCTTAAAAATACATCAGCTTTTCTTCATCTGTGTAATAGTCTAAACTAACTTCTCCTTCCTCCCCTTTTTTCCTTGTCCGTTGAAGGGCAAATTTCTGGTTAGGACACTTCAAGCATCCTTACAAAGCTGAGTTATAAATCGAGTGCTTCTTTTTAAGAGGCAATGAAAAATAGAAAGCTAAATTTTTAGAAACCATTGAATTTTTATTGACTCTTTGAAGTCCCGTGCTGTACTTTGGAGAAAATTGTCCCTCCGATTCTTGAGGTTTCAGTGTTGGAAAATTATTGGCGAGGAAAACCCTGTAAGGACTTGACATTTCCTTGTGAGGATTTTGTTCTGGATTCAGGGAAATGAAGGAGGCACGTGATAAACAGTCCCAGGCGGTTTTAGCATGTTCAAGAGCAGCACTAGGAAGTATTTTCTAACACCAGAACAAACTGCAAAAGGTGGATATTAAAAAAAGACAAAGGTATACACTCACTGCAGCGTAGAGACAGGAAAAGCAGGTGCCAGAAATCCTCATAGACAAGAAACAGGCGTGAAATGAGTCCTTCTCCTCCCGGGAGGGGAGAGGGGGCTGTTAGTATCCGTTATGTTGTGCTCTGTGCCCCTGTTTGGCTCTCCCCTTCCTCTCCTTTCTCTCCACAGTGGGACCTGGAACATAACTCGCGATCTGGAGCACCTGTTCCCTGGCAATGCGGCAGCCTCCCTCAGTGCCTCCCAGTAGTGTTTTTCAACCTCTTCTTTATAATCTCAGGGCACACTTGAACTTATAGTTAACCTTCTGTGGCACACTTCGATCATGTTGATCAAAAAAACACTAAATACTATAAAAAGAATACTTCTTGTGCTTTTAACTTCCTTCGAAAAAATTCGATTAATAATTTTCCCAGCACATCTAAGATCCTCTAGCAGCACACCTCAGCACTCTGGTTGAAGACCACTGCTTAGAGTCAGATTTTCATCCAAACTCAGGGCAAAGCTGTTTTGCTGGAAATTTCTGAGCCATGGATCACGTCCTGAATATGGTCTGCGTCTGTGTAATAATTTCTGAGAACAATGGAACAAAAGCACGTTTCCACACACTTTATGCCTTTTAGGTTCTACTACTGCTTTTGAACTAAAAAAATAAAAAATAAAAGTCTGTAATGAAAATATGAGCATTTTATTTGTTTTTCCTTGTTGGATCCCTGAAAAACCAGTGCTCTACATTGGAGAGGCTTAAAAGCAAAGCTGATAAACGCAGCATTTTAATTGAAGCAGTCTATGTAAGCGGTACTGGCCACTTGTCCTGATTAATGAAATAAAAGATCTTGTCAGGTTAATTTTAATTCCTCTGAAACTATTCATCTCATGTCTAACATCATTTTGACAAGAATAAAGACATTCCTTATGTGATATTCAGTATCAGTAAATTAATTTTCTTAGCGTTTATGTGGATTTACGTACGTCTTATCTTTCTGAAAAGCTTATATGAAAAACCAAGCTAGCACAAATGGAAAGGATTTTCTTTTTTAACAAAAACTCTCCCCATTTCTCACTTTGTGTACCAAAATACTGTGACGGAAAATCTGCTCAAGTACTGTCATTACATGGCACAATTCAGTAAGGCTATCAAGAGAATATGTGAGCAAAACTTTTAAAAGATGCTTAAATCCAGAGAAATGTTTCCTTTTCCTAAAAAAAGTATTGAAAATAGGTTGTCCTGATAAACCTTATCATCTGGAGAATGCGATATAAGACCGAAACTCATTGTTTTTAGACTTGAAAAATGATTTTTTTTGCCATCTTCCTCAGTTTATTCCCACTTAAAATTGGAGTATATTTTTGTATTGTTTTGCCTATACAACTAGCCACTTGATGACATGAACTGTAAGTAACAGTGTAAAGTAGAGTTCTTCTTGTTCAATCAGAAGAAAGAGGAGACAATGGATGCCTTTATATTATTTGATTGTGAACTGGGGAAAATTAATGGAATACAGGCTTCAGTCCTAAATGGGTATAATCAGATGCAGCTACACTGGAAAATCAGAGGATAATATTAATGAAAAGCATACTTCATTATTTGAGATTTCCATTCCTAAAGGCTAACAATTAAAAAAATAATAAACTATGTGACTACATAAATATATACTACCTGTATCACATACAATTATCTGAAATTGTTGTGGCCAAGTGGACATGGAGGAACACGGCCTGTAGGAATTATAAAAATCTGCAGCTGAGTATGAATTATATGCAACAAAGTTATGTGGCACCTCTGGACAGGATCAATGATAGCAAAAAATGAAAGCCCATTAATTTCGAAAACAGACAGTGAGTTAGTTTCTAATAGAGTGGAGAGTATCAGTCTCTTGGTTCTCTCCTGCCCCTTACCCTTGTGCGTGAATCTTTCTAAATGTAGAATACAAATGTCTTAGCACAATAAGTAGGAAAATGACATGAAGGCTAGGTTAACCAGTTGGATGAAAATATTTCAAATTGTATATAAAAATAGCACACTGTACCCCATGACTGTATCAATGTACACAGCTATGATTTAATAAAAAATAAATAATAAATAAAAAAGAACTCCATACTCTAGGAATTGGAATTTAGTCTATGGTCATTTAGGTCATATGAAGTAGAAGAAATACCTAACCATATCTGAAGCATTTGAATTTTAGGGGAACAAAAACCCCATACATAGTGAAAAAACAGTTGTCGGCATTTGGAGAGATCATGACTTAATTTATATGTTTTGCTAGGATAGAATTTTGCTAAATTACAATTTTCAATGTTTCTATATTAATAGAGATGCCTCATTAGGCAATTTGGTGTGCTTAACGTCTGCTATGACTAACACGGTTGCTGCTTTCAAAATTAAACATAAACACTAGGAGATACTCATCTAAAATTGCCTTAATCATAATTTAATTACTGTAGACTAAGGCACACCCATTACAAAATTCAGACTCATATTGGCTAAATAATGGATTCGAAATACAGTGTGATGCAAGACTGGATAATAAACATTTATTATATTATTGAGAATGTATTTTGGAAAAGATTCTTAGGACAGTTGTGGTAGGGAGAAAAATCCACTTTCAAAATTTAGAATCTTAATTTCACAAACTTTCATTTCCCTACATTGATGATTAGCTCAGAACCAGTGGCACTCTTGACCTTCAGGATATGAATATATCTTACAAACTTATGACAACATATTTTCATTCCCGGGGCCTCCTATAATTGTGTACCTAATCGCTCTTTACTATGCTATCAAAAAAAACAGAAATAGTCCAAAATAATTTTACTTATCAATATGTTCAACACACAAAACTTCTGATAGGAAGTTCTCATCCACCCTGGAGGAAAATCTGCTCCAATTTATTTCAAGATCACATGTCAATCCTTTCTACAATAGTCAAAAATTTGAGTCACCTTCCTGTTCATCAAGTTGTGAGATCAGAGGACTCTCTTGTTACAATACAGGTTTAAATATATCTCCATGTGCTATGAAAAAATATTTTTATTCTGAGATCAGTAAGAAATGGTTTCAGGCCAAGCCCATGCTTTTAATTTAGTGCCACTGATGTTTTTAGAGCATGTAGTGTTGTTTCTTAAGCCAAATGCTGGAGTTTAAAATCTGGTCCAGGAATCAAAGTAAATAGACCCTGGACCCTGTGATACTTCAGTTTGTCTTCTCTTCCTTAAAGCAAAGCTACTGTGTGGGCCGTTATACACTATAGTTGCCTAAGCAGAAAGGGGAATGCAAAAGCGCTCAAGGTTAAGGCCACTGTCCCAGTGCTTCATGTTGCACAATCTAAACGTCTTACATTGAAGTCCAATTCTCTCCAGACCTTGGTTCCCCAATCGTCCACATGTGTGTCCTCCAACAAAAAGCACCCTCTCCCATTTTCCCTTTTTCTCTTGCCTTTTGAAGTCTTCCCTAAAACCTCTAGATTGATCAGACCCTTTCACTAGACAGTTCATTCAATCCCACGCATTCCCTGGAACAATTGTGCCTTCCATTTAATTTCCGGATGAGGTCTTCAATCCTTAGAAACCCCTGGTTTCCACAGGGAAAGTTGCCCCATCTCCATTTCCACAATTCATAGTTAATATCACTGCAACTGTGTTCATTACATTATGCTGCAATGTGAAAGCCTACGAATTTGTCTTTCTAATATACAGAGAAGAACTCAGTATACTGATCTTCGTGTGTTTACTACAAAGAGTATCAGGCATATACGGTCCAAAATATGCTCAATGGTGATTTTGGATGAGATTTTTGTTTCTGGAGGAAGTTATGAGCCAGTGTGTGTGTGTGTGGGGGGGGGGAGAATGAAAAGAAACAAACAGAAAATACTGTAACACAGGGTAAGAGTTAACTTTGATTAAATCCTTACTATGTGCCAAGTAATGTACTAAAATCTTTTCAGGAATTATAATATTGACATTTCATGCCAGTGCTAGAAGCAGGTATTATCATTATTCTCATTGTATAAAGTTGGTTGCAATTCTCACGTGATATTCATATTTCTTTGATACTTGTCTGTCTAACCCATTCTAGACGGTAAGCTCCTTGAAGACAGGGACTATATCTATCACTGTTCCATCCTTAGCATCTAATATGATAGCTAGCACCTAATATATTAATCAAAATATTGGTTGATGCAAAAGATTCTTTTTCCTCAGCATTTTAAAGATGATGACATCACACACTTGCATAACATTAACATTGTATAGCACACTCTCCTGAGTGTTTTACAAGTATTAGCTCATCAAGCCCTCAGGGCACCCCAGGAGCTAGCTTCTCTCCCTGTAAACCCTGCAATGTTTTAGAGGTAAAGAAAAGCAATTTGGCTCAGGCCATATAGCTAGTCTCTACCCTAGATACTGACTGCTTTTAATGAGATAAAAACCAGACTATGAAATCAGTCACATGTGATCTACTAAAATGGCAATTTAGAAAGATTGTAAACAGTTCTAAGTGCGTTGGTGATCGTTTTCTCTCTCTTACCTAGGGAAACCCTGAGCCCGTTTCAGTCATGTTTCTCCACCATGTCTCCTCTCTAGCCTCTGCTGCCAGCTTAGCTCTCTTTGTTTATCCAGAGTTAATACGCTGTCTGCATATTCCACACGCTTTATCCTTGAAATTGCTACATAAAATTACAATTGATTACAACTAGCCAAACTTTAGGGGTATCTTTTGATCCCCTTTCCAATTTCTGTCCCTAATTATTAGTGGACCAATTTGTGTAGGGCAGACATTAGGGGAAATAGGGTCTCCTTTCAAAGGTAAATATGGCCTCGGCATTTATTAGGTTAGTGGGTCTTTCAGGTCTCTGTGTGAGCAAGGGGAAAAGATTTCCCATGTAGATTACATATAGTGCTCAAAATTTCTTTGTTTAATATCATTGTCTTCTAACTTGTCACGTATGTCCCTATTTTTTCTAATTTATGTATTTCTAAAAAATAAAGCAGTATCTATGTGTTGTTTACAACATGGTGCCTTAAAGGACAAATGCATTGTGGAATGGTAAAATCCAGCTAATTAACATATGCATCACCTCACATAATTATCATTTTTATGCGATCATTTACTCTATTAGCATTCCTCAAGAGTATAAGATATCATTTTTACCCACCATGTTACCCACCATTTTTACCCATCATGTTACCCACCATGCTGGGTAACATATTTTTTGAACTTATTTCTATTTTTCTGTAATTTTTTATCCTTTGTTCAACATCTCCCTCCCTTTCCCATAGTCCCAGCTTCTGGTAAACTCCATTCTACTCTCTGTTTCTGTGATACCAACTTTTATAGATCCCATATGAATGACACCGTGTAGGATTTGTCTTTCTGTGCCCGGATTATTTCCCTTAACGTGATGTCCTCCTGGTTCCTCACAAAGGTTGGAATTTCCTTCTTTTATAAGGCTGAATAAATTCCATCAGGTATATGCACATTTTCTTTGTCCATTCATCTGTTGATGGACACTCATTCTGATCCCAAGTTTTGACTACTATAAACAGTGCCACGATAAACATTAGTGTGCAGGTGTCTTTTAGACAGGCCAGGTTTATTTCTTCTGGATATATTCCCAATAGTGGGTTGTTACAGCATATGGTAGTTCCAGATTTAATTTTTTGAAAAAAGTTCATACTGTTTTCCATAATGGCCGGGTACTAACTTGTATTCCCACCAATAGTGTGCAAATCTGCTTTCATCAAACTAGTTGAAATAGCCTTCACGGCATTTTCTTAGTTATCATGTTAAGACATTTATATTCTACATCTAGTAAATTTCACAGGTACCCTTGTAAGATGCACCGTAGGTGTAGTCCCACCAATTACTCTCCCTCCACCCATCCTCTCCCCTCCCCTTGCCTCCTTCTCTCCTTTCCCCTTCTTCTTGGGCTATAATTGGGTTATATCCTTCATAAGAAAGTTATAAATTGGTTTCATAGTAAGACTGAGTACATTGAATACATTTTCTTCCATTCTTTAGATACTTTGCTAAGAAGAATATGTTCCAGCTCCATCCATGTAAACATGTAAGAGATAAAGTCTCCATCTTTCTTTAAGGCTGCATAAGGCTAAGAGGTAAAGTCTCCATCTTTCTTTAAGGTTGCTTTAAGGTCTATTTTTAGATCCATAAGTGTTCTCCAAACATCTTTCCAAAAGGAACATATTAGTTTGCATTCCCACCAGCAATGTAGAAGTGTTCCCTTTTCTCCACATCCAGGCCAACATCTCTGGTTTTGGGATTTTGTGATGTGGGCTAATCTTACTGGAGTTAGAGGATATCTCAAAGTAGTTTTGATTTGCATTTCTCTGATGATTAAAGTTACTGAGCATTTTTTCATGTGTCTATAGGCCCTGCGCCTGTCTTCTTCAGAGAAGTTTCTCTTCAAGTCTCTTGCCCACACACTGAGATGGAGAGAGGTAGTTGTATGAAACAGAATAGAGAACCAAGAGATGAACCCAGCTACTTACCATTATTTGATCTTTGATAAGCCAATTAAAAACATTCAGTGGGAGAAAAGATTCCTTATTTAAAAAATGGTGCTGGGTGAACTGCCTGGCAACCTGTAGAAGACTGAAACTGGACCCACACCTCTCACCATTAACTAAGATAGACTCTCACTGGATTAAAGATTTAAACTTAAGACATGAAACTATAAAAATACTAGAAGAAAGTGCAGGAAAAACTCTTTAAGAAATCAGCCTGGGCAAATATTTTATGAGGAAGACCCCCAGGCAATTGAAGCAATATCAAACTCTTGGGTTCAGGTGATACTCCTGCCTCAGCCTCCCAAGTAACTGAGACTACAGGTGCCTGCCACAATACCTGGCTAATTTTTCTATTTTTGGTAGATATGGGGTCACACTCTTGCTCGAGCTGGTCTGGAACTTCTGAAATTAAGCAATCTTCCTGTTTTGGCCTCCCATTCTGTAGATTGTTTATTTAACTTATTGGTATGCCAGAACTTTTTAGTTTGATATAATCTCATATGTGTATTTTTTACTTTTGTTGTCTGTGTTTTTAAGATCAGATCCAAGAAAAGAAAAAAAGAAAGAAAGAAAGAAAAGAAATCATTTCCCACATCAATGTCATAAAGCTCTTCCCCTATGGATTCTCTTTCTACTATAAATCATATTATCTTGCATTTTAACTAAGATACAGTCTTTTTTATTTCAAGTTAAATAGTCAGATGGTGAAAAATTATTGTTATTTCGAAAGTGGTAGAAGAATGTTTGCCCAAAGCCCCTACAGAGGCCAAAAGAGCAAAGGTCAATTTAATAATTATTACATAGCTATAAATACTATATACCCAGTTTTGTGTATGTGTATATATATATATGTGTGTGTGTATGTGTTGCTGTGGTCACTGTAATAAAACACCACAAATTAGAGTCTTACAATAACATAAATTTATTATTCAGTTTTGGAGATTAGAAATCTAAAATCCAAAATAAGACTTAGGAGGAATAGAGGAAAGCCCTTCTGGAGACCCCAGAGGGAGTACCTGCTACTTGTCTCTCTCTTCTTTGGCTCTTGTCTACATCCTTTCAGTCTCTGCTTTTGTGGTCACACTGCCTTTTCTTTTATTATAGTTGCATTTAACTACCTCTTATAAGGTTTTCTGTTTGTGATTATACAGATGGCCTACTCAGATAATCCAGTATTATCTCTCCATCTCAAGACTTCACCTTCATACCATCTGCAAAATTATTTTCTCCATACAAGATAGCAGATACTGGAGTTTGAGATATGAACATTTTAGGAGGCCACTATTTAGCCTATCACACTGGAGCTGTTCTGTACTACTATTTGAGAAATTAAAAAAATAAGAGATAGGCCCTCTATGGATTTATAATACAACTATGGAGATAAAAGGAACCTCTTTTATCAAATAAAAGATAATTTAGTCTATGTAGACTCAGGCCATCATTTAGAATACATAATTGTTTAAAAGAATGAAGAAATTGTTCAGAAGAAACTTGGAAAAAATGCATAAGCATAGATAGGAAAGTTAAGGTGGGCACATCATGAGAAGACAGTTTGTAGAATTCAGTTTCTGAGGTAGAATGAGGACATAAGAGAATGGAAACATGAGTATGCCTTCTACACTGGCAGGTTCATAGGTAGGCAATAAGTAAACATCTTTATAAAAAACAACAGATGACTAACGGATAGGAGAGGGAACAAATGAGTACATGGGTACATTGATTGCTAAATAGATTACATAGAGATTGAAAATGAGCACAATACATTAGGCTCAAGGTGAGAACAAAGGAGTTGTTGTAGATTGTTGAGCATAAGAGATATACTTATATACTAGTAGTTTAATTGGATAAACTCAATTCATCCAGGCTTTTGCATCCCCCTGCAATTAAAACGTCTAACTTTACATACACTTTTCTTCAAGGGTAGCTTCTTATATTTAGAGAAAAGATAACAGTCAGTTTACCATGTGCCATGTTCTCTTGTCTCCTGGCAAAACTCTGAACTTGAGGTTCCTCTTACTTAATGGAATTCCAGGTCTGTGATGGTTTCCATGAATCACCACAAAGTCTTGTTTACCCTGTATAAGAAACTTCTGAAAATTTTGGAGGAAATGACGGAATTATAAAATAAGCAGAAAATAACTTCAAAATCAATGACAGACATGCCATTGTGTAGAAATTCATGAGCTGTTGCTCGCCACAAGAAGTTTCATACTGGATCTTTCCGTCTATAGGACATGTTGGAGGCCATTGTTTCACAAACTTCTCAAGCCCATCACTCACTTTCCCCTAAACTCTTTTTATCTCTCTCTCTCCCAGGGACATAAAAAGCCACCTAACAGCTTACTGAAATTCACACTATTTGCCCTTTCTATTATGCAGAGCAAAGGCGTGTTCCCTTATTTCACTCTGGTCTATCTGCAGTATACAAACTTTTTTTTATTTTTTCAAATAAGCTAAGTCCATTAACTCAAATATTGAATATGTTATTCTCACAAGACTACATTTGCCTTTTTGTTTTGTTTGGTTCTTTAGTCTTCCCTATAACAAAATGAATGATGTGCAAGATACTTGGAAAGATGAATTATTCTTAATTTAGTATAAAAACACAAACTTAAGAGTTTGGACTTCTGATGTAAATTATGTTTCCCTTATACTGTATTGGAAAAATTTAGCCATTTTATTCATGCATAAAAGAAGGATAATAGGTTTGCTATTTGGATTTAATAGGATGATTTTTAGAATCTGACACAGTGATTTTCAGCAAATGGTAGATTTTAGGACTAGGGAGATTTACAAGTCAGCTTCAGTAATCATTCATGCAGGAGGTAACTTTATCCTGCCGAGACAAAGGGGACAGAAAAGTGATGGAAGTGAAAAAATAATATGTGATGGTAGTTTTAGGGGAGCAGAAGTTTATGACAGAAAGGGAGCAATGGAAAGGAAAGTCTTGATTTAAGGAAAAAATAGTAGTAGAATGGGGAGAGCAATATAAGTTTCAGTGTGTGGGTCCCTGTGAAAGTTTTTTATTTTCTTATTAAATCATAGCTGTGTACATTAATGAAGTCATGGGGTACAATGTGCTGGTTTTATATACAATTTGAAATATTTTCACCAAACTGGCTAACGTAGCCTTCATGGCATTTTCTTAGTTATTGTGTTAAGACATTTATAT
>CAUYQV010114219.1:0-15898 GCA_963574575.1 Galagoides demidoff | reverse complement strand
TGCCATGGCATCACAGCTCACAGCAACCTCCAAATCCTGGGCTCAAGAGAGTCTCCTGCCTCAGCCTCCCAACTAGCTGGGACTACAGGCGCCCGCCACAGCGCCGGCCATTTTTTGGTTGCAGCCATCATTGTTGTTTGGTGGGCCCGGGCTGGGGATTCGAACCCGCCACCTTAGGTGTATGTGGCCTGCGCCTTAGCTGATTGAGCCACAGGTGCCAAGCCCACAGTGGCCATTTTAAGAAGATTCTCCAGGTTATGATCTGGGCCTAGAGTCAATTTCTGGAGTTTTCTTTGAATGTCTAGGGCCACCTGAGTGACGAATTTATCTTTTAAAATAATTTAGCCCTCTAAAGAGTTGGGTGTTAACTGAGTGTGTTTTCTCATCACCTCCCTAAGCTGCTCAAGAAAGGCTGAGGGACTCTCATTTTGCTCCTGGTTAATAGTAGATAACTTAGAATAATTCATAGGCTTTTTCTTGGATTGACATCTACCTTTCAGGATACATGTTAAAAAATGTTTACACCACCAGTAACCTTGTTTCTCAGGGTCCCATTTGGGGTCCTCAAAGGAAACTGCCTGTCTTCCCGTGGGGTATCTGTCCCTTTCCTCAGGAGACAAAATGCCATCATGAACATGATGTATTGGACATGAACCATGATCAGCCCATTTTCTACCTTCATATAAGACTTCATCTAAGACTTTTTTTTTCATTAAAATTTAAAGTTTTATCTAGTAGTAACATTACATCTCTCCAAGAGAGTTCAAAACTTTGTCCTAACCCTTGGAAAACATCTATGTACTTTAAGGGGTCATCAGAAAATTTTCCCAAATCAACGTTAATTTGCTTCAAATCTCCTAGAGAAAATGGAGTGTATACTCTCATACTTCCCCTTTCACCACCCACAGTCTCAACCAAGGGACACAAAGAAGGATATAGTTGCCTTCTGGGGATCCCAGTAGGACCAGAAAAAAACACTTGACACAGCCTCCCTCCTGGGGTTTTCTGAATGCACAGAGGAAGCTGCAGGAAAAGTAGATATTGAGTTTGAACTAGGTTGTGACACTGTCTCCCTCTGGAATCCCTGACCATTTGGGGAATTTACTACAGCCAGGAGAGCTGAATCTATCTGACAGGTTTTAAAGAGTTGGGGGTTGTCCCTGAGGAAAAATAAAACTTGCACATAGGGCACTTCAGGCCACTTTTCTTCTTGTTTACAGAATGTATCTAACTGAAAAATGGTGTCATAACTAAGAGTACCCTCTGGAAGCCATTGTTCACCAGTGGAGAGTTGATACTGAGGCCAAGTCTGGGTGCAGAAGAAAACTATACATTGTTTTTTCAGCATCTGGGGATCAAATATGTCCCAGTGCTTCAGAATACAGCCCAGAGGGGTGTTCTCTTGGTGAGAGGATATGTTACCCATCTGTGGGAAAGAACAAACATCCAGCATCTTAATCAATCCCACCCTGTATTCTTGGGTTGTCAAAGCATCCTCTGACCAACCCAAGAAGCCTCCTGCCAAACAAAAGGAAGCATCTTTCCAATGCTTGGGGGAAAAGCCCTGAGGAGAATGGCCTCCTCAGCCCTTGGGCTTGTCTGGAATTAGCCACTCTTACCAGTGTAGAGCTTAGTACCCCCTGGCTCTCCTGTGCTTATAATGTGCCGGCAGAACAGCCTGAGAAATCAGGTATCAGGGAGCCTGGTCCCACCTGATGCATATTCTGCTCCTTTCTGCCTCTTTCCCCCCTAGATGAACGAGTATCAATCAAAGTGGGGATGAGCCCCATTCTGGAGAAAATGGGTGTGTGGTTCTTGCACATTTAACTCTATATAATCTTTACAAGCTTCTTTTAAATTCCCAGTAACAAAGGAAAATAGCAGGTCTTAAATGCTTGTTTTCCAACCTCCCTTTCATTCCCAAAAGTTAGCCAGGCAATGATAATTACTTAGTGACAAATCAGAGTTGAGAGACACTTTGAAACTTTGGATCACAATTAATTACAATTAGTTGAAGTCTTAAAGAAACCTGAAAGTATTTTAAACATTCCCATTTACACCAGTAAACTAGAAGAAATCAAATACCCAGGGTCATTTTCATTGCCTTTCTTCATTTTTAAGAGACTGAACTGTAGCTGAGGGTTTAGGGCCCTTCCTGCCTTGGGGAGTTGCTTCCTCCAACAGGCCTCTAGTTGCCCAGAGAAGCCATGTAGGGGAATCTTTTTGTCCTTTGTTTGGAGCTTATAGTTAACATGAGTAAGCCGTTTTTTTCTCAGACACATGAAAATGCCAATTGAATTTAATTTTGTAATGAAAAGCAATAAAAACGATTGAACAACACACCTACAACATTTGAGGCACACTTCAAACATCTGAAAAATACCAGAATGAGCCCATACAAACTTAACTAGTATATAAATCAATCCCTTACCAACATTCAGACAAAGCAAGAAAACTACAAGGAGAGAGAGAGAAGCAGAAGAGGTCTATAGAGATTATAGAGATCAGGAGAGAAAAGTTTGGGACCATGGAAGAGAAGAGAGGATAGTAAAAGCTGGGAGAGCACAATTTTCAGAAGGCCCTCCCATGTCCTGGGGTCAGAACCATTGCTGGGGACCCCAGGGCCTCTGGGTGCTACCTCTTTGCTCAGCCCTCAACCAGACAAAAGGAGTAAATACAGAATAGTTTCAAAAGTCTTCGAACATTCTCTTTGACTCCTTTCTGGAGCCAAGGGTAATTGGAAAGTTCATTCTCCAACAGCCTCTTGCCTGTGACCTGGAGGTCAGCAGCCACACTATGCACATTTACCAGCTAATGGGCATCAAAATTATCAGTCTCCATTATTATAACTATAGAGAAAAGCAGGATAGAGGTAAGTGCTTCCATTGCTTACCACAGATCTTCAATGCTGGAGATGAGCCCCCAAATATGATACCGGAATTTCACTCTTCAGTAGGTTCTTGGTCTTGGTGATTCGAAGAATGAATCCATGGACCACAGATCAGTGCTAAGACAGGATTTATTTACAGAAAAGAATATAGAAGTGCCAAAGCTCCTGGTAGAAAGAAAACGAGTCAGGAGAGAAAAGTGCTCCCTCTCTCTCTGTCTGTCTATCTGTCTGTAGGCTCTTTATCTAGGGGTCCTTATAGTCACATAGGGCTCTCAGTAGTTACATTAAGCGGAGCTAGGAAGTTACATTTAGCATGTCTGAGACATGTCTGGCCCTCGGTAGTTATATTTAGAAGGGCTAGGTAGACATTTAGCATGTCTGGGTCATCCTGTCTGGGACATGTCTGGGTTGAAAATGAATAGCTACAATTCCTTTTATTCCCAGGCCTAGGAAATGGGGCCCCCATGCCCACCCTCCAGCTTGCTGGTTCTGCCGCTTGCTGCCACCGCACCAACATTGCCAAGGCGGAGGCAGCTGGTCTGTGCCCCCCAGCTCCATGAGCTGGCTAGGATACTACTTGTCCTGTGTCATAATCATTGTGCCAAAAACTTGTGATTATCAAAAATAATCCATTTTCATCACTTGTGGCAATACAGTGTAAAAATGTATATGTGATTTATGTTGTGACAGCAAAGAAAGGCAAGTTTCAAGAGGATTTCCCTTTTGATGGTCATTTAATTCACACATAACTCATTTATCTGATTCTTTACCTTAGTGATTTGTTTCAAATGGTATGGTATTGTTAGAATAGTAACATCAAACCTTGCTGCTTATTCAAGCATGGTTGAGATGAGTGCATTTCAACTACAGCTTTCTGCTTATTATCCATCTTGGTCTCAGGTTGCTCAAATGGTTCATTTTCTAGATTAAAACCATCAGAAATGAATTTCTCAAACCATAGATGTATTATGCATTCATTACTCACATCTTTCTCAAACACATTGTTGATTTTTTGAGGTGTATACATTATTGGCCCCATGATTGAACTCATATTCAGAAATAACACGAAGTTTTGACTTATCCATGATTTCAGAAAAGTTGCTCTGAAAAAATGTGAAAGGGAATCACAAGCCACAACGTGCATTTGAAAGACTGTTAGACCTTCACAATAAAGAAATAAAATAAGAAGTGCCAAAGTGAAATCAGAGATCTCAATTGTTAAACTTAGTACCCAAAGAAATCAGAATTTCATATTTAATAACTTAACAGTTCCTCTGTCCCTTTACTCAGCAAATCCCCAACCCAAAAATTACCAAATCAGGAAAATTTATCAAATCAAGCCTCCCTACTCCATCCTCACTTCAACTGAAGCCCTCACCAGGGGGGCAGTTGTGATAGCCTTCTGACTCATTCTCTGCTACAAATCTCTCTACTCCACTGATATCCTTCAGGGTGCAGAGTCTACACCACCACAGAATTCACTTGCATAACAAAACAAACAAAACTGATTATCTTACTCCTCTGCTTTACTGTTGCTATCAGTTCTTACTAGAATTCAGGGGTGACACTCAGGCAAGGGGCAGGAAAGTTGTGGAAATCTAAGTTGGGCAACAGTGGGGAAGATTATCCAACATATGTCCATTAGATATTTGGTCAACATTTATTTAAATGAGGAAATTGACTACTTTGTAGAAGAACTGTTAAAGTGAGTGTTTATGCTATGTTTAAAAATAGTATTGTTTTTATATTCATTTTCAAATTTTCATATTAGCTCCAAGACCAATAATATTAATTAGGTGGTATTAATTCCATAATTTATACTTGGTGTTGTAGCTTGTTTACTTCCCCCAGTAATTTTGGCCAACCAAGAATGTTGTAATATGGTACATTTAGAAACCAAATATTACTGTCTCTTCTTCCTTGTGTGCTTTTGGAGTCATATTTATCAGCTATATTCTGTTTAATCTCAACCTCATCTATGAAAACTCTTACCCTTTTTGATTTCACTGTAACCCAGACAACTCCCAAAAACATAAGCTAAAATACATTAAGCTTATTTGATTAAGCATATTTTGAGTCATACCTTATAACTGAATACTATTGTACATTAGCAACACTCACATTTATATTTATATTTATGTTTACAAGCACATTGACACCAGATAGTAGTACTATTTAATTGTTTTGGTTTGATTTAAAACGAAGGAGTCAGGCTTCATTTATAAATCATATAATTTTACCACGTGTGCTAACACATAATACAATTTCTTGGTAGTAAGAATGGGGTGGTGGGGAAAGTGAGTCCTACCATAATAGGCAATAAGGCAAGCCACACTCAGTATGCCAATACAGAGTCATACTCATATTTTTAGCTGCAATTTAGTTTCAAAAAAAATATAATGCATGGCATTAAATTAATGCTATAAATTTATAACTTTTGTTGTTTATTGTGTGGTTTTATAATATGTTGTAGAAGTGACATAAGCCCAATGCATTTATTTATACATTGCTCTACTGTTGTTCATATTTAAGTAACATTATAATAAAACTACAGTAATTTAAATTAACTTGCAAGTATAATTTTTCTTTAAAATATACAGTAATAAAAAATTTAAAAAGACACACTAAATATTTATAAATACTATCCTACATAAAAAACACCAAGACTCATTGGGTGGGTAGCTAATTCTAGATTTGAGATCAAAATAAATAAAATGAGATTGTGTCATACTATTGTGTCAGAGAACAGGGAAACCATAAAAGACTAATATGCTCATGTCGAAAGTACACAGGAGCACCAAAAAATAATAGTAACTGCTAAATAGTGGTGATACATTAAATATATAAAAATTTCTGAGTTTATTAATGGTACCAATAGAAAGAGATTCTCCCCTCCCAAATGAAAACCTTACTGGGTACCATATGAAGTACACAGAACATCAACTTTTACTCTGATCATTAGCAATTAAAAGAAAAACTGAGAATTTTATTCTGCTTTCCCTGTTCAGTTTCAGAACAACCCTAAAGCCCTAGTTTGATAAGATAAAGTTCTCCTTTTTACATGATGTACAATTAATAAATGTAGAAGAATTCCAGAAATAAATGTAGAAAATCACAAATTTAAACCCTCTAATGAAGTAATAGATCCAGGCAACAATCATCAGTGGGTGAAACATGAGATGAAAGACTGATGGAAAACTTTATGAAGGAATTCAGAGTATCATCACCTGAACCCTCTACTCAGTTTCTTACCAGGTTTTGGTGTTGTCACTTTTTTTTATTTCAGCTGCTCAGGTAGGTATATAGTAATATTTCATTGTAGCCTCAATTTGCATTTTCTGATAGCTAATTATTAGCAACTTCCACATTCTTATTTACCATAACCTCTTTGGTGATATATCTGTTCAAATTCTTTGCTCATCTTATAATGTGATTGTTATCTTATTGTTGATTTTTGAGAGTTTTAAAAATACATATGCTGGACACTAGTCCTTTGTCAGATATGTGATTTGCAAATATTTTCTACACATTATTACCTGTCACATTCGTTTTTTTTTTTTTTATTATCTCTTTGGCAAAGTAAAAGTTTTTAGATTTGATGAAGTCAAATTTGTCAATTGTTTCTTGTATACTTTGTGCTTAGGTGTTAGTTTTAAGAACTCTGCCTAGTTTCAGCTCAAAAAAAAAAAATGTTCTTTTTTCCCCCAAAGTGTCACATTTTAGTTTTTATTTTTAAATCTGTGATCTGTTTTGAGTTAGTCTTTGTATGGTGTGTGAAATTTAAAGTGAGGTTCATTTTTATGCATATGGATGATCAAAAGTTCCAACATTTGTTAAAAAGACAATTCTTTATTCAATGAATTGCTCTTGTACCTTTGCAACAAATCAGTTGGGCATTTTTATGTAGATGCATATCTGTCCTATTTATTAAGTACCATTGATCTTCGTGTGTATCTGTCCCTTCACCAATACCACTCTGACTTGATTATTTTAGCTTTATAGTAACTTCTGAAATTGGGCAATGTGATTCCTCCACCTTTTTTTTGAAAGTGGAGTTAACTGTTCTAGTTCCTGTGCCTTTCCATATAAATTTTAGTATCTGCTTGTTTATACCTACAGAAAATTCTGCTGGGATTTTAATTGAAATCTTGTTAATATATAGATATCTTTGGGGGAGAACTGACATCTTCACTATGATGATTCTTCTATTCATGAACACAGTGTACACATTAATTTAGATCTTGGATTTATTTCATCAGTGTTTTGTCATTTTCAGCATACACATTCTGTACATGGTTTGTTAGGTTTATACCTAAGTATTTAAAGTTTTGGAGCTATTATAAGTGCTTGGATTTCTTTAGGTTTATCTTGCTTAGGATTCAATCAGCTTGTTTTATTTTATTTATTCTGGTAATATTAACATAAGATCAACCCTTTTAAGAAATACCTAATTAGATACAGAATTATTAACTAAAGACACAATGTTGTATGTCACATTTATAGAACTTAATCATATTGTATAACTGAAACTTTATGCCTATTGAACAGCAACTACACATTTCCCACTCCCCAACCTCCTAGCAACCATTATTCTACTCTCTGAATCTGTGAATTTGACTGTTTAAGATATCTCATTTAAGTAGAATCATATAAAATTTGTACTTTTTGACTGGCTTATTTCACTTAGCATAATGTACTCCAGGTTGATTCATGTCCGTGCAAATGGCAGGATATCCTTTGTTTTCAAGTTTCAATAGTATTCCTTTGTATGTATATACCACATTTTCTTTATTAATTCATTTGTGAGTGGAGATTTAGGTAATTTCTGTATCTTGGCTATTGTGAATAATATTGCAGTGAACATACGAGTGCAAATAATCTCTTTAAGGTCCTGATTTCAATTATTTTAGATATATACCCAGAAGTGGGATTGCTAGCTCATCTGGTAGTTCTATTTCTATTTTTTTGAAGAGCTTCCATGCTGTAGTCCATAATGGCAATAACAATTTGCATTCCCACTAACAGTATATAAAACCTGCCAATACTACTTGCTATCTTTTTTTTTTTTTTTTTTTTTTTTTACAAATTTGTTAGCCGTCTTAACAAATGTGAGGTGATTTCTCACTGTGGTTTTGATTTAAATTCCCCTGATAACTAGTGATATTGAATAGTTTTTTCATATAGCGGCCATTTGTATGTCTTCTTTGGAAAAATGTCTATTCAAGTCCTTTGCCTATTTTTAAATTGGGTTTGTGGGGTTTTTGCTTTGTTTTCTTTTCTTTTGTCTGCTGTTGAGTTGTAGAAATTCACTATATGTTTTGGATATTAAACCCTTATTATATTTGAAAATAGTTTCTCCTATTCCTTAGGTTGCTTTCCACTCTGTTTATAGTTTTCTTTGTTGTGTAGAAGCTTTTTAGCTTGATGTGGTCCTACTTGTCTCTCTTGGCTTTTGTTGCTTGTGCTTTTGATCTCATATCCAAGAAATCATTGCCAAGACAAATACCATAAGCTTTTCTCCTGTGTTTTCTTGTGGGAGTTTTAAAGTTTTCAAATATTTTGTATAAATCTTTAATCCATTTATAGTTGATTTTTGTGTGTATTATAAAATAAAGGTTTCCTTTCATTATTTTCTATATGGATATCAAGTTTTCCCATCACCATTTTATCATTTTCCTATTGTTCATTCTTAGTACACTTATTGAAAATTGGTTAATTGTGTATGTGAGCATTTATTTCTGGACTCTCTATTCTGTTCTGTTGTTTTATATGTCTGATTTTATGCCAGTACCACATACTGCATTGTTATCATTACTGTAGCTTTGTTGTATATATTGAAATCACAAGTTTGGTGCCTCCATCCTTGTTTTTACTTCAATATTGCTTTGGCACTTCAGGATTTTTTGAGGTTCCCTGTGAATTTCAAATTTTTGTTTTCTATTTCTATAAAAAATGTCATTGTGATTTTGATAGGGACATCATGGGATCCATAGATCATTTTGGGTATTATGGACATTATAACAATGTAAGTCTTCCAACTGATGAATATGAGATGACTTTCAATTTATTTTTATCTTCTTTAGTCCTTTTCATCAATGTTTTGGAGTTTTCGATTTATGGAAGGTCTTTTGCTTTCTTTGTTAAGTTTATTTTTAGGTATTTATTCTTTTAGATACTGTTATAATTGGAATTGTTTCCTTTTCTGATAGTTCATTGCTGTGTATAGAAACATAACTAATTTGTGTCTTATTTTTGTATCCTACAACTTTAACTAACTTATTAGTTCTAACAGTATTTTTTTTGAGCATGTGTATGGAATCTAAAGGATTTATAGATATGTCTTCTGCAAACATATCTATAAGAAGTGAAAAGATAATTTCACTTCTTCCTTATCACTTTGGATGCCTTTTATTTCTTTTTCTTGCCTAATTTCTCTAGCTAGGAGTTCCAATACGAAATTTAATGAAGTGGCAAGAGGAAATGTTCTTACTTTGTTCTTGAGTATTATGTTATCTGAGGGCTTGTCACATATGGCTTTTATTATGTCAAGGTAAATTCCTTCCATATGTAGGAATCTGTTAGAGTTTTTTTTAAATTATGAAAATACTTGAATTTTGTCAAATCTTTTTTCTGTATCTATTGAGATTATGTGGTTTTTATGCTTTCTTCATATGTTGTATCACATTAATTGATTTTATAAGGGAAAAATTCTTCTTGGTTATAGTGTATGATCCTTTTAATGTGATTTAAATTTGGTTTACAGTATTTTGTTGAGGATTTTTGCTTCTATGTTCATTAGAGATATTGGCTTGTAGTTTTATTTTCTGTGGTATCTTTGTTTGGCTTTGGTATCAGAGTATTATTGGGCTCATAAAATTAGTTTGGAAGCGTTTCTTTCTTTTCAGTTATTTTTTTTTTGAGACAGAATCTAACTCCATTGCCCCAAGGTAGAGTGCTGTAGAGTCATTATAGCTCACAGCAACCTCAAATTCCGGGGCCCAAGTAAAGCTTCTGCCTCAACCTCCCAAGTAGGTAGGACTACAGATGTTTATCACCACAGCTGACCACTTTTTCTATTTTCAGTGGATATAGTGAGGTCTTGCTTTTGCTTGGTCTGGTCTTGAACTCCTGAGCTCAAGCAATCCACCCACCTCAGCCTCTCAGAGTACTAGGATTACAGGCTTCAGCCACTGTGCCAAGCTCTTTTCAGTTTTTCAAAGGTGTGAGAAAGATGAGAGTTAATTCTTCCTTAAATGTTTGGTAGGATTCACCACTGAAATAACTGGTCTTGTGCTTTTATTTTTGAGAGTATTTGATTACTGATTCAATCTCTTGAGTGTTACAGTTTAGCATCGTTTCATTTCAAATTGAAAAATTCTATTTTTCATTTCGCCAGTAGATTGGATGTGCATAGATATAATAATAGAAGTCAAGGATTACTACAAACTTTTCAGCTTGAACAAATGGAAAGATGGAATTACTGCAATCTGAAATAGGAAAATATATATAAGCAGAGAAAAATTTTCATGAGTTTATGGACCTGTTAAATTTGTGATGTTTGTTAAATGTTCAAGTGGACTGTGGAATTTAGGGATGACGTCCAGGATAGAAATATACAATTTCTCTTTCCTTTCACCAAGAAAGAGTATAGATACAGAAGAGAAAGACTGAACTCCAAACAGATAAATTGTTTAGAGATCATTAAAATGAGAATAAACTAGCAAAGGATATTGAGAAAAAGAACAGCAAGGCATGAAGAAAAGTAGGAGAGTATGGTGTTTTGGAAGCTAAGTTAAGAAAGTGTTACAAGGAGAATGGAGTGATGAACTGCATGAAATGCTACTGATAGTTCAAGTAAGATGGGGACTGAGAATCGACCACTGGATTTAGCAACTTTGAGGTTATTGGTGAACTTGACAAGCAGTTTCAGTGGAGTGGTAGGTGTAAAAATCTATTTGAAATGAGTTCTAGAAAGAATGACATGAGTGCAATTGGAAACCATAAATGTAGAAAACTGTTCTGAGGAGTTTTCCTATAAAGGTGTCAGAGAATGGGGCAGTACTTCAAGGGAGATACAGCAATGTTTAGAGGGCATTAGTGGGTTTTTTTTTAATGTGAGAAATTATAGTACATTTATGTGATGATTAGGACTGATCTAGCAGAAATGGGAAAACTAATAATGCAAGTGGGAAAAGGATTACTAGAATTAAATCTTTTAATAGGTGAAAAGGCATGTTCTCTAATGTACATATGAAGGAATCTGCCTTACTTAGGAGCATAATAGCAAGAGTGGAAGTATAATATGTGTGCACTGTTGCAAGTAGGTCAGTTGGATGTTCTCTTTTGATACTTGTGGAAAATTTCTCTTTAAAAAATTTTTCATTATGGAAAAGTCCAAACATTTATGAAAGTAGAGAGAGTAGATTAATGAATATTCATGCTCTCATCAACCAACTTGAACAATTATCCATTCATGACTTATTTCCTTTTTCTGTAACCCCAATTATACTCTCTTTCTTGACCAGGTAATTTTGAAGTAAATACCATTTATCATATTACAACCATAAATATTTTATTGCATACTCTAAAAGATGGTGCTTTAGAAATATAACCATAATACCATATCTAAAAAATTAATTACAATTTCTTTTTTCTGATTTAAAATTATGTTACAAAGCTGTAGTAATCAATAAAAGCATGGTTGTAGTACTAAACCAGACAAAAGAACCAATGAAATTGAACAGAAATCCCAGAAATAAGCCCAAGCACATAGGGTAAACTAACCTTTGACAAAGGATACACAATAGCAAAATGATAGTCTCGTCCATAAATGGTGTTGGGCAAACCAGATATCCACATGTAAAAATAGATCCTTGTACCATATACAAAAGCAACTCAAAATAAATAAAAGACTTCAATTTTATATCTGAAACTGTGAAACTACTGGAAGAAAACAGGGAAAATGCTCCATGAAATTTGTGTTGGAAGTGAATTTTTGGACATGATACCAAAAACACAGGCAACTGAAGGAAAAATTATCAAGTGGAACTAAAATGACATCTAAAAGTTTCAGATTATTATGAAACATATATAGTTTCATATATGGTACATATATTTTAGTTATATTGATACCAGAATTTCTTTTTTAGTAGGTCCTTGGTCTCAGTGATTCAAAGAATGAATCTATGGACCATGGATCAGTGGTAAGACAGGATCTGTTTTACAGAAAAGAATACAGAGAAAAAGCACCACAGCTCCTGGCAGAAGAAAAAACCCACCTGGGAAAAAATCTCACTCTCTCTCCTTCTGGGTTCTTCGTCTAGAGGTATATATAGTCACCTGGGTCCTTTGTAGTTACATTTGGCCAGGACTTGGTAACAAATGAATGGATACAGTCCCTTCTTCTAGAGACAAGGTGAATGAACACATTAATAAATGGATACATTTCCTTCTCCTAAGGGAAAGGTGAATGAACTCATTAATGAATAGATACAGTCCATTCTTGAAATTGGCCAGGCCTAGGAAACTTAATTGAAATTAACCAGGCTGGGGAAATGGAGCCTTCCTGGTTCAGCCACAAATGCAAGGAGAGGGAGACAGAGGCCAGGGGTGGAGACACCACTGAGCTTCCTGAGCTGGCAACCTGGAGGTGTCCCCCAGCAGTTGTCCAGCCCTTCCACCCACTGGATCCTCCTGTGACATCCCTCAACTTTCCAAGCCATTGATTCCTCTGCTGGCTGCCTTGCACCAACATCCCCAGGGCAGATAATGCAGGTCTTTCCCTCAGCTCTGGCTGTGCTAACTGGGGCATCACCCACCCTGTATCAATTCTCCCTCTCCAAGTAGAAACTCTAGATTCTATTAGAGGTAAAGTGCTATTAGGGTGAAGACTTGATCTAACCACTTCCTGCTGAATCAGGTGATGAGATAAAGGGGGCAGTTAGTGTTTCTCCAGAGGGAGGGTGATCCAGGAGTCCACGAGAGAATCAGGTCTTGGACTGCAACCATCTTTAGTGTTTGTGGCTTGATGACATATTTTCTGGAAGATACCAATCTGATTAACACATTAAAAGGCATGGGTAGAATAGCGAGAAGATGGGGTTAATTACAGTGTCAGTGATGTCAGGTTAGAAACATAAAGTCAGTGATATTAAAAGAAAACTATAATTAACACTTTCCTTGCTGTCTTCTAAATAATAACTTCAAATTTTCTTTAGGCTCACAAGTGTTGATAGACTGTGGTTGATTCTCTTCATGGTCTATTTCTGTGGAAGGTGGTGGGTTCCAGGATTTTTACTCATGAATGATGTATCCAGGAATCTATTCCCATAATTTTAACAGTTGTAGAAGAAGACAATAGAAAAAGAACCCTCCCAACTCGGGCTCAGGGAAGGTGAATTGAAGGGAAGAGTTTTGATTATATGTAGATCTCCAGGAGAGAAAAAGCTCTTTTAGTGTTGAATGTAAAAATGTAGTTTGGAGGTTTTTAAGGATTTGTTGAAATTAAGCCAAAGAAGTAATATATTTTACTAATTCTTTAATTTCTTGATCTAATGATAAATTGTTAGTTAAAAAGGGTCTTCCATATAATAATTCAAATAGGCTACAACCGAGTTTCTGAGGTAAATTTCTTATTCTAAGGAGAACAATGGAAAATAATTTAGTCCAAGTGAGATGAGTCTCTTGAGTTAGCTTTCATAACTCTCCCTTGAATTTATCATTCATTTTTATTTTACCTTCCTAGATGATTGGGGCCTCCAAGAACAGTGTATATGATATTTTATGCCCAGGGATTTTGATATTCCCTGTGTAACAGCTGCTTCGAAGGCAGGCCCATTATCACTTTGCAAACTCCAAGGAGTTCAAACCTGGGAATAAACTCATGTACTAAAGCCTTTACAGTTTCCTGGGCCTTTTCTGTCCTGCAATGGAACGCTTCAACTCAGTTAGTAAAAGTATCCACAAATACCAGTAAATATTGTATACCACAACCCTTAGGGAGATGAGTGAAATCTATTTTCCAGTCTTCACTGGGATATTTACCTTGTTTTTGTATACTTGGAGGAGCTAGATGGTAATATGAAGGATTGTTTCTATGATATACCTCATGTGTCCTTGTTATCTGTTTTATGATTTTAAATAAGTTTTTTTTTTCCATTAAAGAGATTTAGACATTTGATAGGTACTCTCAGTGCCAAAGTGAAAAGACTGATGTAAAGTTTTAAGTATTTTCCATTGGCTTGCAGCAGGTGATAGCAAAAGTATACTTCTATTTTGTAGCCAGTCTGATAGAAATAGTGAATAGTCTCTGGGTAAAGCCTGTTCCTTTTCTTTTGGGGCATATTGAGGTGTCTGATTCTCAAGTGATCCCTCCCAAATGAGGGGTGCCACAAGGGGAATTTTTTCCCTTTTGTGATGTCACGTTAGCCTCTTTATCTACAAGTTGGTTACCTTTAAAAATATCAACTAAGGGTTTTCGGTGTCCCTTGCAATGAATAACTGCTACTTCCTGTGGAGCATGAACAGCTTATAATTATCTGTCTATTTTTATTCCAATTAACGCATGGGCATATAAAATAAGGAAAACATATTTTGAGGCAGTGTATATATTGACTCCTTTGTTTCTTCCAATTTCGAAAGCATGGGTTAAAACTATTAGCTCATCTAATTGCTTGCTGGTTCCTGAAGGGAGGGACCCACTCTCATTTACAGCATACTGAATATCTACTGCAGCATATCCTGCTTTGCAAGTTCCTTGTTCTATGAAAGAACTTCCATCTATATACAAAACCATGTCTGGATTAGGTAGAGGAGTTTCTTGTAAGTTTTCTCTAGCTTCATAGATCTGTGCTATAATTCATTGGTAATCATGCCTATTTCCTTGTTGGATTCAGAGGGGGTCTTCAAAAGCAAAAAGATATCGGGAATTTTCATGAAGAGGAATGCAGAAAAAGGCATCTTTTAAGTCTAGGACTGTGAAACAGGCAGCTTTCCTGGGATTTGAGATAATAAATATACAGATTGGGAACTATAGGATGGAGAGGAATGACTGCTTCATTTATAATGTGGAGGTTTTGTATTAGTCTCTAAGTCCTGTTTGGCTTTGAGACTCCTAGAATAGGAATGTTACATTGACTATTGCAAGGTATTAATAATTTCTGTCACTTTAGATTCTGTATTATTGGTGTTAGCCCATTCTTAGTTTCTGCTTTTAGAGTATATTGTTTTTGATTGGGATAGATGGTTTTTTGTTGTTGTTGTTGTTGTTGTTTGTTTGTTTGTTTTGTTTTGTTTTTTGTGGTTTTTGACTGGGGCTGGGTTTGAACCTGCCACCTTTAGCATATGGGGCTGGTGCCCTACTCCTTTGAGCGACAGGTGCCACCTGATGCTGGGATTTTATTTATTTTATTTTATTTTTTTCAGTGTTAAAGTAGATATTTATTGTTTTGGCTTTTTAAAGGTCAAGGCTGACTCAAAGATAAACAGAAAATGTTGAATATGAAGCTAAAAATAAATTTGGTGTAACACACACATAATAGCACTAAGTAGGTATTAATAAACTGATATAAAAGGGTAGACAGCCTATTCTAATTTCTTTTTACCCAAGTTTTATATTTTTGAAATTAAAGCTTTACACATACTGTAAAATCAAAACCAACCCTGCTATGAGGACAAAAAAACAAACCAAAACAGTAGTCCCACACCACCATGGTGAAGCAGCTGTCTGGCAGCAATTTTCCCCCTCATTTTGTGTGCCTATTTTCTTTTTTTTTTCATTTTTTATAGCATAACTATGTACATTAATGGAATCATGGGGTACAGTGTGCTGTTTTCATATACATTTTGAAATACTCTCATAAAACTGGCTAACATAACCTTCATGTCATTCTCTTAGTCATTAAGTTAATTCATCCATACTCTGATTTTATTGTACCCTTGTAAGATAAGCCATAGAGGTGACCCCACCAATCACCCTTTAGAAAGTTATTTTGACAATTATTTGAAACT